>PVIY010039572.1:0-23019 GCA_004026745.1 Myrmecophaga tridactyla
AAGAAAGAAAGAAAGAAAGAAAGAAAGAAAGAAAGAAAGAAAGAAAGAAAGAAAGAAAGAAAGAAAGAAAGAAAGAAAGAAAGAAAGAAAGAAAGAAAGGATCAGGGGGTCTGAAGCTCAGCCATAACAGACAACAGACAACCTTATTCTGAACAAAATCCTGCCTGTATACTACAGGGTATACATGACTAAAAGCATGCATACATTTCGAGATAAAACAGAGTGCCTACTTTTCAGTATATTACTCCCTGCATACAAGAGATAGCTATCAAGACCTTGGAGTTAAAGAAGAAACAAACATTCTCTCCCTCTCAGACTGTCCTCCAATTAAGCAGATAATAATCTCCTTAATTTCTTACCACCACTCTGATGCCAGCTGTGCTCAACAAATTCTGCAGGTCTTGTTTTAACCATTGGCTCTTACATTTCCCCCTTTTTATTTTATTAGCTGAGGTGACTGTGCCTGTCTTAGGTTGCCCTTAAGCTCTGAAGGAAAGGTCTTACCCATATTGTCCGCCAGTCAAGCTCTCTGATTTTGATTTGGGAGGGAGCCAAGAGTTTTTGCAATAATCACACTGTTAGCACAGATTTGCTTAGTGACTGTGCCTGGCTTTGGTTGCCCTTAGCTCTGAAGGAAGGGTCTTACCCATCATTGGTTACCAGTTAAGCTCTCTGACTTTGATTCGGGAGGGAGCCAAGGGCTTTCACCAGTATCACAGTGTTAGCATGGCTCTGCTTAGTGGCACAGCTTGCTACTTTGAACATTTGTTGTTTGACACATCTGAGGAGGAAGAGAAAGAGTATAAACAGCCCCAAACCTAACAATGCAGTTCCAGCGACCACAGCCACTGTGATAATTCCAATGATTCCAATGACAGCTGTAATAATGAGTCCAATTAGTCTCTTAGTAGTTTTCAGATATTCTTTTGCCAAATGGATCAGGACTTGTGTTTCTGGAGAAGATTGCCAGGATCTTGACATCTGCACCCTCGGCCAAACATCTCTTCTTCTCCTTGCTGCTACAATCGTCTCATTTTCCTGCAACATAAATGCTTGCAGACAAGTGAATAGAGAATAATTCTCACAATTAAAAGTTTGATTTCTTATATGCATATAGTGTTTATGGCTGCAATTTAAAGAGAAGTTATAGTTATTAGAATTTGCTATAAAAATTGGTCCCAGTCCTAGGAAAATTTTCCATATATTTCTTTCATATATTTTGGGATGTATTTATCATCCCCAAAATTTGGCACAAATATCCTCTATGTATTAAACTCTGATTTAGCTTGCCTTTTCATCTAGTCTCAGTTATCTTCGACCCCACAGGGGCTGCATCTCTTACAATTCCATAGGAATCATTAATTATGATAGCTGCTTGATCCATATGACATAACTGCCATCTATTCCAACTTTCTTTCCCATCTCACAGGCAAGTATCATTTGATTCCATAGAATTATGCATGTGGGTCTTTTCTAAAAATGGAAGAGTTAAATTTGATACCATTTTTCTTCTTCTGTAAGTAGTTTTGGAAGTCTTGAATCTACTGGACCTGGGAATCCTAAACTATTGTTCAGATATTTTGGTAAAGTTGGATCTACCCATATTAGGGCCTGCAGCAAAGGTGGGTTAGGAATATAAGCCCAATAAGTATAATTATGTCTCTGTCCTTCAGCAATTAAAGTTATATGTCCTATAATATACATTACCCATTTAGTTATTTTCGTCCAGGTCGACATGTCTGGGTTTTATTCTCTTTGAGGGAATCCAAACCGAGGTTCTGTCATCTGCATTGACAAGAGCAAATCCCCTACCCCACACCTTTATCATGCTTGGTTTCCATAACTCATCTTTAACATCTTTCCAATAGATTGGCTGCAGCTGTAGTTCTGTTTGGGTTGTATCATTTTTCTTTTCCAAATTACTAAAATGTTGTTCTGCAGGAGTCTGTGATGAATTATCATGAATGTTTAAAAAATTTAAAGTAAACAGTGCTTTTGCTAATTGATCTTTAGGTGTACTTATTTTCACATCATCTTCCTGATCATCATCTCCCCTTTTTTATTTCAAGAGCATAGACTTTAACATCCGGTTTGCTTGCTCAATAATTCCTTGCCCAGAGGGACTGTGGAATTCCTGTGATATGAGTAATATGAAAAGTAGTACAGAATTTATGAAATTGCTTTCCTGTATAAACAAGACCATTGTCTGTTTTAACAGATTGAGGGCATCCCATAACAGCAAAAGCATTAAGTAAATGTGATCGAACATGACAGAAATGTTCTCCAGATTGTGTGGTGACCCATATGAAATGAGGAAAAAGTGTCTATGATAACATGTACACATATTGCATTTTACTAAAATGTGAAATATGAGTAACATCCATTTGCCATAACTCCATTTGCTGTTTGACCTCGAGGATTAACCCCTGATGCAAATGGGAGTGCATTTAAAGGTCCACAGGTTGGACAAGTCCTAACAGTGTCCTGAGCTTGCTGTTTAGATAAAGATGGAAATTCTTTCCCAGCCCTTTGCTATTGATATGAGTCAAATTGTGAAATGCTGTGGGATCCTGAATTACCCCCACAAGAGTATCTGCTTGCTGATTTTGTAATGACAAAGGACCAGGAAGATTAGTATGAGCTCTTATACACATGATAAAAAGAGGATTAATTCAACTTCTGACTAATGTTTGTAAATGTAAAAACATTAGGGACAATTCATCTCCTTCAAACAAAGAAGCTGTCTCAGTGTGAGTAACTGTTTGGCAGACATATTCAGAATCAGAAACAATATTAAGAGACTGTGGAGAATTTTGCAATACTTGAATTACAGCTGCTAATGCAGTATGCTGGGCTGAGGTATAAGGTGTTTTCCAATTTTTGTTTTCCCCTGGGGTGACATATGCAGCCTGTCCATTACTACTACCATCAGTAAAGATGTTAATGGCTCCTTCCAGGAGGGAAGCCTGAACTATTCTAGGCAAAATTCATTGTGTTCTTTTTAGAAATTGTATAAGTTTTGACATAGACAAATGATTATCAATTTGTCCTTTAAAATAACTTAATGCTATTTGCCAAGAGGTATTGAAAATATATAGACTTTGAACCTCTTCCTTTGTGAGATCACACACTATGCGATTAGGATCATGACCTCTTAATAGATAATATCTTTGGCGACCTTTGGCTATTAAAGAAATGATTTTTTGCAGATATGTACTTAAGCATTTTTGTCTATAGTTTGGTTAAAAAATCAATTCTAAAACACCATCTTGCCAAAACAAGCCTGTGGGAGATTGCAAGGTAAAGAAAATAATAACATCAACAAGATTATCTAGATCTATTTGAACAAGCTGTCCTTCCTGAATGCATTGTTCAATTAATTTTATCTCTTGTTCAGCCTTGCTGTTAATTGTCTTTTGCTTAATAAATCAGAATCTCTTTGTAAAATATCAAACAGGTTTTGTAACATATAATTAGGAATCCCTAAAATGGTAGGTAGCAAAAATGAAAGCAGAGTGTCAATAGTGATGTGTACGCATAGTAAATGACCAGATTTTTTTAAATGAATTCATTGGATTGATTGAAAAGGAATGCAGGAATGTGGATTCTTTATAATTGGCTGTGCATTTTTGGTGATTTTAAATTTATTGCATACAGTGTTTATGATATTTTCCTACAATTGTGGCCAAATTCCAATTTGCTTACATGACTGGGCCCAGTTGGGTTCTCTGGGAAGTGGCTAGGGACCAAGAGGAGCTTCCTGGGACCTAGATATCTTTATTAAAGTACACCTCCTTCTGTGAGGATAGCCAGTCTTCCCAGTTAGAGTGCACATTTTAATTGTTTCTTACCAAGGTCATGCAATAGCATCATCAGTTGCATGTAATGGCAACATCAGGTGAATAGAACAGACTCCACAAGTATATTTTTTCCTTGCATTTAGCTTTTGAATTTGATTTGCTCTCAACATAAGCCATGGTTATTTTGGGATAATTTTAGTTTATACATATGTAGTTTATATAAACACTGGACAAAGCATTAAAATATTTTGGCTTAAAGGAATTTAGGTCATTATATGATTTGAATATTATTTAGCCAGTAATAGATTCATTTACAGCAATATTTTTTAGATTAATAGATTAAGCAACCTAGTTTAGGGCAAGAAAAGAAACAGTTTTTTTTGCCAGTATAATGATACCAAGAGAAAGTCAGTATTTTTTATACAGATAACGACATGATAAAAGTTAACATAAGTTATTTTGATAAAACACAGACTTTTGCTTTTTACACTGACTATTTAGAAAAAATTTTATATCTTTTCATTAGAACAGGCTAAGAGTTCAAGAAAACATTGTCATTTTAGACTCATTAAATCTTTCTTGATTTTGACCATGATTTCCATTTTTACAAACCCTCAGCAATTATTATATTAGTCCAGCCTTTGTCCTACATTTTTCTCATTTTGTAACAGTTAATTCATTTCATCTTAGGATAATACTATTCTCTTTTTCTTATTAATAAAAATACATCTTTTATATTTTTCATACTTAAGTCATTATTTTAAACAAATATTTTACCACATATAATTATCATCAAAATTAAATTTATTTGAATAATGTTGAATACTTAAAATACTTTTGTTAATGCATATTTGAAGCATCAATATATAGTCTTTAATGAGAATTTTCAGTTTTAAATTTGTTAAAATATTTCTTTTTCAAATATAAATAGGAGCTAAACTCATGGTCAGTTTCCAAATTGCTGTTTGTTGAGGATCTAAGTTAACAAAAGGAGATGGGGCTACCGTTCCCATTCCTTGTCACAAGATTTTATTTGTAGCATTGGTATAAATTTCAGTAGAATAATTATTTAGATTAAACCAAGGTAACTTAACAGAACACTTTGAGTCAGAACTACAATATTGAATTGGATACCCCTTAGGGGATCAATCTGTTACAATTCCATAGGAACCATTAGTGAGCATTGACTTTTGTTCAGCATGGCATTGTTCCTATTGAATATTTTCTGACTCAGGTATATAAGAATTTTTATATAAAGGCAGCTCATTAAGAACAAGCTCAGAAATTAATTTTTCTTTATCTTGCTCTGCTAAACGTATAGTAAAGAAGCAGTTTTTATAATAATAGAGCCGTTTTTGGGAATTATAACTGGTGTGGGAAAATCAGGTTGTAATGACTCCATAGGTTGAATTACAGCATTAAGTTTTATCAAATCAGTTAACATTCTCCATTTTCCTGATTTCCTTTTTATAATAAATAGTGGAGAATCCCAGGGACTATGAGATTCTTCTATATGTCCCACTTTAAACTGTTCTTGAACTGAGTTAGAGCCTCTAACTTTTCTATAGATAAGGGCCACTGCTCAACCCACAAAGGCTCATTTGTTTTCCAAGTTAAAGGTATGGGTTGGAGTGTTATGTCAGCAGTTGGCTCAATTATATATTTGGATACCTGAGAAAAAGTACATACTGGAGTATGTTTAAGTGATTAAGTGTCCCATATCTGTTTCTTAATTGTTTTCCTACTTTTGCCCAAATTTGAGGATTAACTGTATTTTCTTCTGAAAACCATGGGTAGTAATCCTGTACGTGACAAAGAAAAGTTTGTAATTGAGACTGAGAAAATTTTTGCCTCTAGTGGACAGCATAGATTTATAGAGCTTCCTTTCTGCTGAACCTGAATACCCCACGTTTTACACCTAGCTGAGAATATCTCCAATTCTCTCCTTACCCTTTTGTAGCTATTAGCTCTTTGTAGTATTTGTAGTGGATGTCCCTGGAGCATCTCCTCACTTTATGTTTTAAGAGTTTCTCTATCAGATCCCTGTCTGGGCACCAATTGCCAAGTCCACATCAAGCAACTGTCCAAACAGGGTCAGAAGGGGCAGTGTGGGAGATTGGGAAAAAACACAACACAGAGTTTAAGAGAAAGTGGGGGCTAGGTGGTTCATTGCCTGACTGAACACTATGACCAAATAGAAACAGGAATATCTTCCCCGTTTTGTTATGCTTGCTGCAAAGCCTTCATAACAAATTTCCATTGCTTAAGATCTAAAACATTACAGCCTTAAGGCTGAAACCAATAATAATGTTTTTGAATGAGATCAAATAAGCTTAGTAGTTCAGGTGTTTCAACAGGCACCCCAGTAACTTCTAACAATGCTTTCAACACACAAACATACCCCTCCAGCCACCTATTATGATTACCCATTACCCTGATGCTACAAGGAAAATGCTTTCTTTACCAATATGACTGAGTCCTCTTCTATTGGCTGGACACATGTCCTTCTAATGGAGACTTTTCCTTGGTTCCTTAATGTTGTTTTGGAGACTTCTTCTTCTTCTTCGAGCCCTACATTGGGCGCCAGATGTTGCTTCCTATGAAATGGAACTCAAAGGATATTAAGGAATGCTGAGAAAGAAAGAAAGAAAGAAAGAAAGAAAGAAAGAAAGAAAGAAAGAAAGAAAGAAAGAAAGAAAGAAAGAAAGAAAGAAAGAAAGAAAGAAAGAAAGAAAGAAAGAAAGAAAGAAAGAAAGAAAGATGGGATCAGGAGTTCTGAATCTCAGCCATAACAGACAACAGACAACTTTATTCTGAACGAGATCCTGCTTATATACTGCAGTGTATACATGACTAAAAGCATGCATACATTTCGAGATAAAACAGAGTGCCTACTTTTCAGTATATTACTCCCTGCATACAAGAGATAGCTAACAAGACCTTGGGGTAAAAGAAGAAACAAACATTCTCTCCCTCTCAGACTGTCCTCCAATTAAGCAGATAACAATCTCCTCAATTTCTTGCCACCACTCTGATGCCAGCTGCTGCCAACAAGTTCTGCAGGTCTTGTTTTAACCCTTAGCTCCTACATTAGTTGCTGTTCTTTATTTCTTCCAAGTGAACAGTTAATTCCATGATTTTTGCCCTTTCTTCTTTTTTCATATAGGCATTTAGGGCAGCAAATTTCCCTCTTAGCACTGCCTTTGCTGCATCCCATAAATTTTGATATGTTGTGTTTTCATTTTCATTTGCCTTGAGATATTTACTGATTTCTCTAGTAATTTCTTCCTTGACCTGCTCATTGTTTAAGAGTGTGTTGTTGAGCCTCCACATATTTGTGGATTTTCTGGCACTCTGCCTATTACTGATTTCCAACTTCATTCCTTTATGATTTGAGAAAGTGTTTTGTATTATTTCAATCTTTTTAAATTTATTTAGACTTGCTTTGTGACTCAGCATATGGTCTATCCTTGAGAATGATCCATGAGCACTTGAGAAAAAGGAGTATCTTGCTGTTCTGGGGTGTAATGTTCTATAAATGTCTTGTTAAGTCTAGCTCATTTATTGTATTATTCATGTTCTCTGTTTCTTTATTGATCTTCTGTCTAGATATTCTGTTCATGATGAGAGTGTGGAATTGAAGTCTCGAACTATTATGATAGATGCATCTATTTCTCTTTTCAGGGTTTGCTGCATGTATTTTGGAGCATTCTGGCTTGGTGCATAAATATTTATGATTGTTATATCTTCTTGTTGAATTGTTCTTTTTCTTAATACATAGTGTCCTTCTTTGTCTCTTTTAACTGTTTTACATTTGAAGTCTAATTTGTTGGATATTAGTATAGCTACTGCTGCTCTTTTCTGATTGTTATTTTCATGAAATATCTTTTCCCAAACTTTCACTTTCAACCTATGTTTATCTTTGGGTCTAAGATTTTTTTTCTGTAGACAACATATAGATGGGTCCTGTTTTTTAATCCTTTCTGCCAATATATTCCTTTTGATTGGGGATTTTAATCCATTAACATTTAGTGCTATTACTGCATGAGTAGTACTTTCTTCTGCCATTTTGCCTTTTGGATTTTGTATGTCATATGTAATTTATCTTCTTTTTATCTTTACTGATAGTGTTCCTTTCTACACTCTTCTCCACACCCCTCTCTTCTGACTTTTTGTATCTGTCTCTAGTGCTCCCTTTAGTATTTCTTGCAGAGACAGTCTCTTGGTCACAAATTCTCTCTGATTTTTTGTCTGAGAATGTTTTAATTCCTCCCTCATTTGTGAAGGACAATTTTGCTGGATATAGAATTCTTGGTTGGTAGTTTTTCTCTTTTAGCAATTTAAATATATCATCCCACTGTTTTCTTCCCTCAATGATTTCTGCTGAGAAATCTACACATAGTCTTATTGAACTTCCCTTATATGTGATGGATTGCTTTCTCTTGCTGCTTTCAAGATTCTCTCTTTCTCTTTGGCCTCTGATATTCTCATTAGAAGTGTCGTGGAGTACATCTATTTGGATCTATTCTCTTTGGGGTATGCTGCATTCTTGGATCTGTAATTTTATGTCTTTCATAAGAGTTAAAAATAAGAGTTGGGAAATTTTCAGTGATAATTTCCTCCATTAGTTTTTCTCCCCTTTCTCTTCTCTTCTCCTCCTGGGACACCCACAGCATGTATATTCATGCGCTTCATATTGTCATTCAATTCCCTGAGTCCCTGCTCATATTTTTCTATTTTTTCCCTATATTTTCTTTGGCTTGTCAGATTTCAGATGCTCCATCCTCCAGTTCACTAATCCTATCTTCTACCTCTGGAAATCCAACATTGTAGGTTTCCATTGTTTTTTTTTTTTTATCTCTTCTACTGTGCCTTTCATTCCCATAAGTTCTGTGATTTGTTTTCTCAGACTTTTTATTTCTTCTTTTTGTTCATTCCTTGTCTTCTTTATATCCTCCCTCAATTCATTGATTTGATTTTTGATGAGGTTTTCCATGTCTGTTCATACATTCTGATTTAATTGTTTCAACTCCTATATCTCATTTGAATTGTGGTTTGTTCCTTTGACTGGGCCATAATTTTAATTTTCCTAGTGTGATTTGTTATATGTTGCTGGCATCCAGGCATTTAATTACCTTAATTAGTTTATTCTGGAGATTGCTTTCACTTCTTTTACCTAGGGTTTTCTTGCTGGGTGAATTTGTTGTCTTTCTGTTTTTTGACATTCAGTTCAGCCTTTTCTGGACCATTAGCTTAGGTTTTGTTTAACAGAGGAGAATTTTTCAGTTCTTGTTTTCTCATTTCTTGCCCTGCCTAATGGTGCCATCCGCACACCCCCACCATTAGGAGGGTCTACTTAGGTATTATAGAATCCCAGCTGGATTTTCCCAGACCAAACCAGCCTCCTGCCAGGAGAAAAGAGTCACCTGTGTCAGTTTTCCCTGGGGGTGAGGCCCAGCAGGTTGAAAGACTTTCCTGTGAAGTCTCTGGACTTTGTTTTTCTTATCCTGCCCAGGACCTTTAACTTTGGCAGATTCTCCCTACTGGTGGCATGGCGGACACAGAGGAGAGTTATAGGCTAGTTTTAATGGCTTCAAATGGCCAAGTCCTGAGTTCTGCATTCCTTGAGGGAGGGATTCCACCTGAGTTGGGCCTCACCCCTCTCCTGGGGAAGGCACCAGCTCCAGACAAGCTCTCAAAGAAGCTTGTTTCTGCCTATGCCTGGGGCAGTTACAGCCTGAGAAGCCCTGCTGCTGTATCCAAACAAAGGCAGCCAAGACTCCATAGAAACACAGCCACAAAAACCTCTCTCTCTTTTTTTTCTTCTTTTTCCATCAGCCCTGCCTTAGCACCAGGGCAAAAATCAGTAACCTCCACTTTGAACAGGTTCACCTGAGCTGGGGGCCTATTTTTTTGTAGTCAGAATTTGTAAATTAATTCCATACTTGAAACTTAGTTGTGCTCAGCCCCTGCTGCTGATAAAGTCTCTTTCCTTTTCCCTCTAGGAAGCAACCTGTGGGGAAGGGGTGCCAGCCACCATGGTTTGAGTCACTCACGGTTCTGAGTGGGCTAGCAGCTGGTCCAGCTTGTCCAGACTGGGGGCATGCTGTGTGTCTGGTCACTGATGTGGCCCCAGGAGCTGTTCTGTACTATTCCTGGTCATTTAGTAGCTGTTCTGGAGGGTGAACGAAATCCCACACCTTGCTAAGTGGCCACCTTGGCTTCTGCCCTTTCCTGATATATGAATTTTAATTCCAGAAGGGGGAGCCCTCCCACCAGGAGAAAGAACAATGATTCTATTGAACTGGAATCTAAGACCACCACCTGGATCACTTCTGCCCTTGGATCAAGAAACCGAGAAGGGAATTACTTTGCTGGCTGGGGTAATTGTCCCTGACTATCAGGGGTAAATAGAGGTACAACTACACAATGGAGTAAAAGAAGAGTTTTCCTGGAATATAGGAGATGCCCTCAGACATTTCTTAGTACTACCATGCCATGATTAAAATCAATGGAAAACTGTGACAACCAAATCTGAGCAGAACTACTGATGGCTCTGATACTTTAGGCATGATGATTTGGGTCACCCACTAGGCAAAAAACCACAGCCACCTGAATTGCCAGCTGGAACATGGAATGGGTAGTGGAAGAAGGTAGTCATAAATATTAACTATGATCACATGATCACATGATCATGTTACAAAAAGGGAGAATGCAATGTTATGACTATTTCTTCTTGCTTTTTAATTAGTATCTGTGAATTTATACATAAATCAAATATCTTTGTTTTATTCTTTATTTTAACCCCTTTACCATATGACAGAAGTGGTTTTGTTCATGTTCTACTACTTAAGTTGTAGAATATCAAGTTTAAGAGTGAATGTTACCCAAGGACTTGCACCCTATTCTGGAGAGACTTAATGAATTTCCAGTTGTATGCAGGACAGTTTAGTATTGTTAGGTAAGGAAAGATGTGCCTGCTATTGTGTTCTATTTAGAGATTAAGTACAGTTTGAGGTGATGTATGTATTTACCAAGTTTGCAAATGGTGGACTGTGATAGTCAGGTGCATGTGTTAACTTGGTCAGGTGGTGGTGCCCAGTTGTGTGCTTGGGTAAGAATGGGCCTGTCTGTTGCCATGAGAACATTAGATGGACTTAAATCATGACCATGTTAACTGCATCCACAATTGCAATCAGCTAAGGGGAGTGTCTTCTGCCATGAATGATACTTAATCTAATCACCAGAAGGCTTTTAAGGAAGATTCAGAAGAGACAATCACTCGTTCTGCTTCAGCTAGCCAGCCTCTCCAGAGAATTTGTTGAGGGCCTTCATTGTGTCTGCCACCTTACAGCCTGCCCTATAGATCTTGGACTCTTACATCCCTATAGTTGCATAAGACACTTTAAAAAATTTTTATGTTTACAAATATCTCCTGCTGATTCTGTTACTCTAGGGAACCCTAGCTAATACAAACTATAACCCTATACAAGTTCGGGAGGAGGTTGACTGGCCACATTTAAGTATGTTGCCAAAAGGACAAGCATCAACTAATGGCTTAATTACCTGATATTTATGGTTCTTTAGGCTCAGAAGTTTCCTGGAATGACTTTGGGCTGAGTTTTGATCCAGAATTTATGATGCAGATTCAGTAGTGTCAGAACTGATTTGTCAACAAAATGCATGAGTCAGAAATCAGCACAGATTATTAGATTTTTAAATTTGGGAAAAAATCTAGATTAGATTATTAAATCTAATTAGATTATTAAATAATCTAGATTTAGGTTATTAAATTTGGGAAAGAAACATGGAGGAGAACAACCAAAGTGATAATAATGTACAAAAGATTCAGGCAAAATTGTCACAAAAGGGTCTGGTTACAATCTGCAATGCAGAGAGTAAATGTGAGGAGTGGACATTGATTGCCATAAATCCTGCTGCACTTGATATTCTATCACTCTATGTGTCATTGGCTCAAAGTAAAATGGCCCTGGGCGTTATTCTCATTATGCCTATTTCCTCAACATCCCAATTGTGAGAGGATTACCATTTCTACATTAGAATGAGAAAATTTTCTCTATAAGTCATTTTTTAAAAACAGCTACAGCATTAACAAGTGGAATCTTTCACTGTGCTGCTTCAAGTTGTTTTTTTACACCAAAACTTTCCCTTAGCATTTTTAACTTCCGAATTCTTCAGAGCATAAACCAGAAGGTTGAGCAAGTTCCTCAGAGTGCATTGCACAGCCACTCACTTTTTTACTGGAAATATGGTTGAAAGTCATGTGTGTGTGAATATATATTTAACAAAAATAAGGTAAGTATGAGGTACAAGTAAGAGGGATTTTTTTTCTTCCTTATGAACTCTGGTTAATCAAAAAAAAGTTTAATTTATGAAAAATAGGACCATGCAAGGAAATTTCAATGAAGGCTGTATATCTTAAAAATAGTGATTATTAATATTAGAATGAAGAAGAGTAAACAGACACATCTGTTCATGATGGTTTTGTATCTCAGGGGTTTACAATGACCATGTAATGATCAAAGGATAGGAGGATGAGTACAAATACCTCCCTGCATGCAACAAAATAAAGTGCAAAATTCTGGTTCAGATGTCCATATATGGAGTTGAATTTCCTCTCAGATACAGCATCTGTATCAAACTAGGTGCCATATTAGTAAAGAAACAAGCATCAGCAAAGGATAACTAGAAAATTAAATAGACTGCCAAGCATCCAACTGTATTTCATGGCCATCATAATAAATAAATTCACCAGAGTTGCAAGATAGAGAGACAAGAAGACCACAAATCTTACTTCCTCCTATAAAACATCCTGTGTCAATCCAAACAGAATGAACTTGGTGACACTGGTAATCAGTTGCACAGAAGCAATAGACATATAAGGGAAACAGCTGAGAAATGTTTTATTTGCAAGTGATTTGGCAAAAGCAGTGAACCTGGATTCTCACTTACAATTTTATAGTTTTGATTGATGAACTTAGCTATCATAAAAGATTTTATGCATTATAATCACATGTAAAACTTGATTTTTTTATGTTGATACTCATGCTTTGACCATGGGGACTTTCTAGGTGGAACAAAGATTATACAGGGTAAAAAAAAAACACAGAAACTAATTGTGCTCTCTGCCAATATTTGAGAAATACTGACTTCACTGTATGATTTTGAGCAAGTCAATTTAATATCTTAAAACATTTATTTCATATGAAAATTGTATAAATACAAACATATGCATAAATATATGATCTTTATGTGGGTAGATGTTGCATCTGCATAACTGAAAAGCAATATATCTATATAATTAAAATCTATCAAATATGAAGATTCCTCTTCAGGAAAACATTTGTTGATATGGATACCAGTTTGCATTTATTATTCCTATCCTCCTCAGTATCTTGGTTGGATTGTACTTTAAGAAGAAATTATTTTTCCAACTTTTGGCTCATGGTGGTCAAAATATTAACTTCATTGCCATTCAGGACTTATGAGAAGTTTTAATAAGCCACTGAGTTTGGCATTATAGAATGGAATTAACACATATGTGAAATCATCTATAACTCATACCAGATGCATGGTTTTGTGTTTTACATCCTAAGGATCCAAACTCATGTACCATTTTTCATCTTCATATACCCTGTATGTGTTTTCACACATATGATTCTTCTATCACTTTCTACAGGTTTTGTTTTCTTGTAATTTGTGTTTCTATTAAAACATAATTTTTAAAATTATTTAAGAACTTTCCCATACAGATATTTGCTCATTGATTTGTTTTATTCTTTATATATATGTATATGTGTACAGTATGGATATAATAAAATCAACCTGTTTTATCATATTACCTCATTTTCATTTTGGATTCTTAAAAGCCTTTTTCCTTGCAACTAAAGGAAACTCACAATGCAATTGTGCTTTTTAGCGGTATTAAATTCACATATTAAAAATGCATTGGTATAAAACATTAACCCTTTTAAATTCATTTAATTTGCCAAATTTTCACTCTTAAAAACTTTTGAGTCAATCTCTTTTGTAGTTTTAATCATTTTTAATAATTTCATCAAAATAAAATTCCATGGTGTGCCTATTTGAAACTGTCATGTACCCCAGAAAAAGCCACGGTTTTTTATTCTCATTCACTGTTACTGGGTGTGATCTTTTTTATTGTTTCCATGGAGTTATTATCCACCCAAGTGGGTGAAAACTTTTTAAAGCTTTTTTATTGTATTATATGACATATATACAAAGCAAAGAAAGAAAAAAGCAATAATTTTCAAGGCACCCTTCAACAATTAGTTTCAGAACAGATCCCAGAGTTTGTCATGGGCTACCACTCCATCATCTCAGGTTTTTCCTTCTAGCTGCTCCAGAACACTGGAGGCTAGAAGTAATATATATATATGTCATCAAATCCACTTTTCTTGTTTTTTTTGTGAAAAATAACATATACACAAAAAGGCAATAAATTTCAATGCACATTGCAATTAGTTGTAGAGAAGATTTCTGAGTTTGGTATGGGTTATGATTGCACAGTTTTAGGATTTAACTTCTAGCTGCTGGAAACTAAAAGATACTGGAGAATAAAGGAATTTCAATATAATGATTCAACAGTCATACTCATTCGTTAAACACTCCCTTCTCTGTATAACTCCACCATAAAGTTTAATCTTTCTTCCACTCCTTAGGAGTATTTGGGCTAAGCTCATTCTAACTTTTTCATGTTGGAAGGAGCTCTCAATAATATAAGATGGGGATTGGAACTAGTTGATGTTCCAGAAAGTTGGCCCCTCTGCATTACAGGACTTATCAGGTCCAGTAACCTATATGAACTTTGTAGGTTTCTGGAAAGTCATTTAATGCATGGAACCTTTGTATGATCTTATATATCACCCTAGGTGTTCTTTTGGATAAGCTGGAATAGTTTTTGTTGGGGTTTGCAAGTCATGGTAGATAGCAATGTCTAACCATGAGTGGTAACTTTTAATTAGATGTTTTCCATGGAGATGTGTCTCCACCCATTTAGGGTGGAGTTCCATACTGGAGCCCTTTAAGTGGGAATAACATAGAGTGCTGAGAGAGCCCACCCAGCCAGAGATGGGTGCAGATGCAGAAGGAAAATGTGGGGATGCTTTATGAAATGAGAATAGAAAGCTAGCAGTCAAAAAACAGTTTCTCTTTGCTGTTTAGATTATCACTAAAGTTAGGGAACTTAACATCTTTATTCTGAACTGTGTCTTTTTATAATGATCTCAAGTGATCTGGAATTAATTTTGATGTGAGTTTGAGATAATCTCCCTTATTCTGACTAATTAAGAATCCATTAATAAATCAATAACACTATCAAGTGAGTTATTATGTTTATACTAAGAACCTACTCATGTATGCTATAGCAGTATGAAAGGATATACTCAAACTCTTCACAACTGAATTGGGTGTATTACATATCTCAAGATAAAATCATTAATTACAGAACAAGTATGCACAATTGTATGTCATAGTACCTACAGTTGGGGTTCTGAGAATGCCCTGTCTCTGCCTTTTGGGAGCTCTGTTTGATTTTCCTTTACATTCAATACATTACAGTTCAGTGCCCTAAAAGAGCTTTCTTATTTAAATGAGTTTCAGGAAATTGCTCTTCTTAAACTCTAAGAAGTTTTTGTCTTCTCCAAATATTCAAGGTTGTCAAAACATTGTATGGGTGGCAAGCCATCTGAGAGGTCATTTGTTTCCACACTTTCAGTTCTTTCTTCCTTCCTTTATTTTTTCATGATTAGATTCTAAGTAAGCATAAAATTCAATTTCATTTCATTTTTATCTACAGATACTATTTCCAACTCAGAACTGATGAGTGATCCAGGGGTGGAAATATCTTTCCCTGATCCGTTCATTAATACTTTTTTTATTGCATCATATTTCTCCTGACTTACAAGTTCATCATCACAAAATGGACTTTTTTCTAAGGACATTTTGATTTCTTTCCTCAATTTAAAATGTTTTTAAAATGGCACTATTTTAGCTTTCTTCAAAATCTACCACCAATCTGTTCCACACCTTTCTCATGGCATTTTTTACCTCTTTATTCCTGAAGGTGTAAATCAAAGGATTGAGCAAAGGAGTTAGGATGGTGCAAAATATTGCCACAATTTTGTCAAAGGAGAAAGCATATGGAGGCCATGCATCCATAATTGTACATGGGCCAAAGAACAAAATTACCATAGCAATGTGAGATCCACAGGTGGAGAGAGTTTGCCACCATCCTTCAGAGCTATGAGTTCTCAAAGACAGCAAGATTACACCATAAGACACAAGCAACAAGGTGAAGTTTATGATGCAGACAACCACTGTTGGAAAAAACAAAAAGGCCAAGGATGTTAGTTTCAGTGCAGGCAAGCTCCAACAAGGAGTATAAGTCACACATGAAATGATCAATGACATTGGGGCCACAAAAAGGCAACTGGAAAGTAAAGGAAATTTGTATCATAGAATGCAGGAAACCCCCTGTCCAAGCTATTCCTATTAGAATGCCATAGAGCTTGCAGTTTGTGATGGAAAGTTAGTGCAAGGGCTTGCAAATGGCAACATAGCAGTCATAAGCCATAGCTGTGAGGACAATCACCTCCACTCCAGCAAAGAAGCATTCAGCAAACAGCTGGGTCATGCATCCCTGGAAGGAGATTTTTTTCCTTTCATAGAAGGAGTCCACAATCATCTTTGGGGTAATGACAGAAGAGAAGCAGGCATCCAGAAAGGACAGAAAAGCCAGAAAAATTACATGGGGGAGCCTAGGAATGCCAGGCTGCAGATAATAGTTACCACAATTAACAAGTTGCCCCCAATGGTTGCAAGGTAGCTAAACAAAAATACAACAAATACTATTTTCTAAACCTTTGGATTCTGGGAAATCCCAAGAAGGATGAACTCAGATACAAAGCTTTGGTTTTGCATGATTTCAGAGGAAAAGGTAAAGATACCACAGTGACCATGTAGAATCTGAAATTAGGAGAAAGAGAAATTCATCACAGATAAGTTCATGATAGCATCATAGTCATCAACAGGTTGGTGTATCCATATCTATGTGCAACATTATGCTAAGCTTTTCTTTTATCAATATGAACTCAAAAATTGTGGAACATCAGGCAGAATTCAGGTGGAGATAACTTATTACTTACTTTACAATAGCCAGGGTTTCAGTGTGGGGGACAAATAGCTTTTGTCTCAAAAGCCAAATCTGTCCATTTAGTTGAGACTTCCTGGTGTGAATAGTTGAGAAGAATTTCTGAAGCCACATCCAACCTCTGAAGAAGTGAAGACTGGAATTTATTATCCTAATGAGATCAGGAGTGACTTTCATGCCCAATATTTGGACCCCTGATCAGGAGGCAACATTATCTACAAACAGAAGAAAAAACATGCAGTTTAAAGGGCACTTACAAATTATGCCAACTGTCCCAAACAATTCTTTAAAAGTCTGAATTGGATAAGGTCTTTAAGATGAACTGATTCATCCCTTATGATAAAGTGTGGGTAGAATGCCTCAGTGAAAGCTTTGCATATAACAACTATGCTCTATGTACTTAGTTGCTTTTGTTTTTATCCATCATTTTGAATGAGAACTGAACCATATAAAACTAACAATCTCTACCTCACATTGTTCTCTAATATTGACTAATAAAAGAATAAAAGCAATTTAGCAGTGCCTATGTCTAGGAAACAGTTAATATTATATCCTATTGTCCCATTTAATTTCTAGGACACTCATCTCTGAGAGGTTTTGGTCACAAAAAATAGATGGTAGAGCTGGCATTTTAACACAGAACCTCTGGCTCCAATACCAGATCCTTTCCACTGGATCAAGAGAGGAAGAGGTGGGAATATTTATTTTCTACAGTTTCCACCCACTTTAAAGGTTGCAGGCTTCTTATTCTGTTATTCATTTATGAATGAAGCACATTGTTGAAGGAAATAGCAATTTAAAATCAGCAGGTAATAGTCCCATCACTATATAGGTAAAGGAGAAGAAACATGGTGACTATAAGCCAAAGTCTTAAGACTTAGTTATCTGCAAATTATTTCCATAATGTGACCCAAACTGATAACGTACAAATCTCCAAGGTATATGTTTCTAACCAATATGACTTTATTGTAAAGTTGAGTTATTCATATAAAGCTTACCTATACATATCATAAGATTGTGATGGTCAAATTAAAAGAAATGATAAAATTCCTTATAAATAAAGTATGCTTATAAGGTGAAGTTATTATTCTTTCACTTAAAAAGCCATCTATCTTCAGTGGGCAACATGCCTCAGTGGCCTGCTATGCCAGAGACCTGGGTTTGACTTCTAGTGCTTACCCATGTAGGAAAAACAAGCCATCTGTCATTTCATTTCTATGAATCATCCAGATACTTACTTCAACTTTGACTTCCATTTTCTCAGCATTGATGGATCATTGTGTTTTCACCTGTACATATAACAGAAAATTAGCAGTTAAATAACTTATGCAATTATGCATTTACTAAATAGATGAATAAAAGAGTAGTAAGATTTATTTTAAGAATTATTAAAAATGTGGTTTTTATTACTACCACTTATAATTAACAAAAACAATTTACAATACTTAAAATCAATAAGTATACAATTTATTAGTATAATTAATATTCTATTTATACTGCCTGTTTGCTTCCTTTAAAGCAGCCACTTTATGTTCCTAGGGTTCTTGGTTTTTGAGAAATTTATCTGAACTATGAACTCCATATTCAGCTACAAGCATTCACCCAGAAAATTAGAGAATAAAACTAACCCAATAAAGCCATTGGGTCCATCATCAATGATTTATTCAAATCCCAAAACTATAAATATGTGATCCCGTGGTGGTCAGCTTAACTTAGGGTCAAAGAGGACAGACAGAAGTGAAATGAATAAAAACATTGAATGCATAATCTCTGTTTAGTGGGCCCATTCAATAAATTCAGCCTTATATCCCCCCATCTTTATCCCACACCCCTAAAATCCATTGCCACACATATTCCCCTGATTTCTGCCTATATAAATTGGAAAATTCATGCAGTTCCTTTGGAGTATAATGTATCTTCTCATGTGTGATACTTTGTACCTCAACTTTAGGGGCCTATTGGGACTTTAGTCTATTTATAGGTCTGGAAGAAATGCGGGGTGGTGGGGGTGGGTCATGAAAATAATTAAAAATGTCTTCCAAGCCATTTTCTTCAGGGTATTCATTTGCAGATTCATCTGGTCAAACAGAATTAATCACTGTAGGGCTAATCCCTTCAGGAGGAGGTTGGCTGACCAACTCCTCAAGGCAGGCTAGAGTTGGGGGAGGTATGTGCTCAGGGCAAACTATTACAGGTTATCTAGAGATGACTCAGCATAACCTAGGGCTTAAACCTCACCCCTAACATTATCAACCCATATGTCACCATCCCATTCTTCAGGGTCCCACTCCTTTCCAATCAATGTCCTCACTTTAACAGCAGACACCATGCAGGATTGCGATCTCAATTTATGTTATAAAGTTGCTACTCTAACAATAAGATTCTGAGTCTGATTTTCAGAGATCTCAAGTCTATGGCTACAGGAAGTTAGATTTTCCTTCAGGATACTCATAGAAACTTCTACATCTGTCAGACAGCATTTAGGCTTCTCATTTGAAGACTTAAGCCCATCCCTTTCACTCCTTAATGTAGCCAGTGTATCTAACAACAACCAGCCAACATCTCTATACCTCTTATTTCCACAAAGCTCTGTAAAGGTGTTAAAAACATTATTCCCCAGAGCCTAACTTTGTACAAGCAAAGCATTAGGAGAATTGAATGGTGATATTTTGACTATCTCTTTTGCCAACTCACTCCATCAGAGTGTCATTCTGATTATGGGAATCAATGTCCTTATTGCCCTTGAGTCCAATCAGAGTAGAAAACCATTCATAAAACTCATTTTTAAGATTCTGTTTCTTGAGAACCACTCCTGGTGCCACGTTGTATTAGTTAAGGTTCTCTCAGACTGAATCAACAGGGAACACTCACAAATATAAAATTTATAAGTGTCTCACATGACCATGGGGATACAAAGTCCAAAATCCTCAGGGTAGGCTGAGAAGCTGACAATTCCAATCAAGGGTCTGGATGAACTGCATAGGAGAGGCTCACTGGCCAAATCAGGAATAAGACTTGTCTCTTCTGAATCCTCCTTAAAAGGCTTTCAGTTATTAGATTTAGAATCACTCATTGCAGAAGACATTCCATTTGGCTGATTACAAATGGAATCAGCTATGGGTGCAGCTGATGTGATCATGATTTAATTTTATGAAATGTCATCATAGCAACAGACAAGCCAGCACTTGTCCAACCAGACAAACAGGTACCACGGATTGGCCAAGTTCACACATGAACCTGACCATCACAGTAGGCAACTGCAAAGAACTTTCCAAAGTCACTGTCCTGATTTAAATCTCCAACAGCAATGCATGAGAGCTCAATTTGCTGTACATCATCATCCATCAATAATTGTCTGACTTTTGCATTTGAGTTTTCTGGTGAGTATATGGACATATATAGTAATATCCCAAGAAGCTTATAGTCCATTCCCCTGATAACTAACAAAGTTAGTGCATTCCAATGACTAAGCAACATTTAATAGTCTATCTGCCTTTTGATGTGAAGGTTTTGCTGGAAAGAATTTTCTCTCTCTATCTCTCTCTATCTCTGTGTCTCTCACAGAATGTCGGGGTGAGAATCGTGTATTTTTTTCTTAAATGTTTGGAACCATTGATCATTGGGGCCATTTACCCTGAAGTTGTCTTTGTGGAGAAGTTTTTAATAACAGATACAATTGTTTTAAACATATTAACAAAAATGTCATCTCCAGCACTATTGACAAGAGAGCTATAAGAGAGAAAACAACCTCCTCTTAAGTAGAGGCAGCATTCAGAGGTGAGAACAAAAAAGTAACACAATAAATGGAAAGTTCATGTAAGAGGTGAGACTGTAGGGAATTTTGCTTACTATTGCCCAAGATCCAGAAGATCCAATGTTAACAGGGCGTGGAGAGATGAAGCATAAGATAAGAAGGAGGTTGTCCAGAACTGTAGTGGATTTAAAATATAAGCTTAAAGTATCCTCATAAAAATGAAAATAAAAAGAGAGCAGGCCACAGTGGCTCACCAGGCAGAGTTCTTGCCTGTCATGCCAGAGCTCTGGGTTCAATTCCTGGTGTCTGCCCATGAGAAAAAAACAAAAAAAAAGAAAAACCAAACTAGCAATCCTTAGTTTGATAAACATACTTTAAATTTCTTCAAATCCTGCAAACTCACCTAGGAGGTGAGGTGTGAAGACAGAGATTTTAGTTTTAAATGTTTCATATAACTAGAGTACTATTTGGTACATAATTAAGAGTCAATAAACATTCATGAAATTTTGAAAAATAAGTGCTTTTGTGGATGTATTGATGCCAGGTGCCTACATCAGCAGATTTTAGATATCTTCTAAAATCCATTCCTGCCATATTTTTAATGGGAAAACTATACAAATACACAGCTAATGGACATTAAGCAGTCACTGCCACAGTCACACCTGAAAAATAAATGCTGGCTGTCACATCAAAAAGTAAAACTTTTCTACATGGTAAGCAACTGTATCACTTTGGTTCCCTCTTATAGAAGCCTGGCCTTCCACTTAATAAATACATAACTCAAAACATAAATGATGACATCTTCACATAATAATATTGTACTCCTGAGAAAGTATCTCAATTTCTAGTATTTTAAGTCACAAAGAAAGATGAAATTCTTTCCCCAACACTTTGTGTATTTTTTCCAAAAAAGATACAGCTTTGTATCTTTTGATCAGAAGAACGTACAATGCTGGAATATGAAGCTCATGGACATAAATATATAGGGAGAAAGAAGCAGAATTTTCCTCCAACTCTGAACTACTACAGATTGTGGGATGATCATCAGATTTGCAGGACTTTTTGGAATGTGCTAACATCTAATGAAGGACAGCCTTGCTTTGCTTAGTTCATTTGACCAATTAAAAAGTGCCTAGAACATGAGCCAAAAGTGAGATATGTATTGTGCTTATGAAATGCAGTTAAAGAACATGTCAAATGGTTGCAGTATTAGTTTTTCTATTGCTGTTTGATTACAGAACATTTAGAAGCTTAAAACAATGCTCATGTAATGTCACAGTTTTTGTGGTTCAGGATACTCATTGACAGGAGACTTAGAGCAGTGTCTTGGGGAGATGAAGCTCTCAGTCAAGCACCTTACTGGAAGAGTGGTTTAAGCAAAGATGACAGATGGAGAAAAATGCCTCAATGTATAAATAAGTCTGCTTGGTGTGGTTGAGGCAGAGAAAAAAGCTGGTGTGGGAGGAGACAAGAGAATGAAGGTGTGAATGACAAAAAGCAAACATTAAATGAGGAAAAGCATTGTAAGGATTTGCCTTTCATTCTGAATCAAATGGAGCTACCATAGGGTTTTAGGAGACTAATGGTCTGATTTTACTCAAATTTTATGACATTCCTGGCTGCTCTGTTGAAAACAGATTCATCAAGAAAAAAATAGAAGCAAAAATTATCTATTGCTGCAATTGAGGTGGAAGATGACAGCAGTTTAGAGAAGAATGTTAGGGAAATTGTGGACATACATCAGATTCTGGATAAATATTTGTTGCATGAAACAGGGACAAGTCCTCAAGCCCCCTGGAATGTTACACAGAAATAGAACAAACTGGGGCGAGGTTCCAAAGTTTCAGGAAGTAGGTTTTATTGTCTATGGCCATAGGGCTCAGCTGATTAGCAACTGAAAGTCTGAGCCCCGAACAACAGGTTAACATCAGTTTTTGTAGACAGGATTACAGATTAAAGACAAGGTAAATGATTGGCTGGTTTACATAAGGAAGGGCATGAAGCTGGGTTTACAGAAGGAGATGAGCAGTTGTGGGGGAGGGGCTTCACAGGGACTTCTTTTTTTTTTTTTTTTAACTTTTTATTAATTAAAAAACTTAACAAAAGAACATTAATATATCATTCCATTCTACATATACAATCAGTAATTCTTAATATTATCATATAGTTGCATATTCATCATTTTTTAGAACATTTGCATCAATTTAGAGAAAGAAATAAAGAGACATCAGAAAAAGAAATAAAACAATAATAGAGAAAAAAAGATTATACAT
>PVIY010039573.1:0-11221 GCA_004026745.1 Myrmecophaga tridactyla
AAAAAAAAAGAACCCAATGAATGAGAAGGGAAGGGAGAAGGCGGCGGCCGCCCAGGTCCCAGAAGCGGGTCCCAGGCGCCACGGCAAGGCGGAGGCTGCAGGGAGGCCGGAGGCGGCCCTGCCTCAGTCTCCCCGCTCTCTGGGGCCGCGGGCTGGCCGAGCGAGCGGCCGGTGAGGTGAGGAAGAGGAGCGAGGGCAGGGGAAGTAGGCCTCAGGAACCCTGGGGAGCCGGCGGGGGCCGGGCGGGGCCTGGGTTTGGGGTGCGGGGGGTCCTGCCCGGCTGACCCCTCTTCTCTTTCCCGCAGGTGGAGCTGTAGGGGCCCAGACCCACAGGTAGAGACCCAGGCCGCGTCGCACCCGAGGGCTCAGCACCGGATCTATGTTCAAGTTTTAACGCACGCTTTAAAAGACCAAGATAATTCCTTCCCCAAAGCCAAGCAGCCCCCCAGCCCCGCGCAGCCCCAGCCTGCCTCCCACCGCCCAGCTGCCCGCTATGCCCTCCAGCGGCCCCGGGGACACCAGCAGCTCCGCTCTGGAGCGGGAGGAGGACCGCAAGGTGAGGCTCTGCTGGGGACCCTCTGGCCTTACCCAGGGAGGGGGTGGGCCCCGCCCAGTCATAACAGCTTATGTGTGTGTCTCTTCGGACTCCACAACAGCCCAGTTTGGGGGTGCTGTGGACTCGCCTATTCTGGCAACAGGGAAACCGAGGCTCGGGAATGTTCAGATCTGATGGGGGGGACAGGGATGCACACCCAGGTGGGGTTCCCGAGCCCACACTTTTCACCACCTGCTGTTGGAGCAGAAGTCTGTGCACTTGGGAGGGCCCAGTCCTGCAGAGTCCCCGCCCCGGGTTCCTTTTTGGGTTCCGCCCTTACTAGCTCTGAGTCCTCAGGTGAGTCACTTTTCTCCTCTGTTTTAACTGCCTCAATTTCCCCCTGGTATTCAGTGGCTTGTGGGTTGCCAAAGACAAAGGGCCGGTGGGCATGGAGGGCAGCCGCTGTGCCCCTTGGAGATGGTGCTTTCCCTACCCCCCAGCACGCCCCAACCCAGGGCTCTGAGCATATGTCACCAGGTGACCCTTGGTGTGGCTTCAGGCCATGGGGCTGGTGACCTGGTTTTCAGAACCCCATGAGGAGTGACCTTGTCACTGTCCTGATGATCTCCAGGATGAGCCTAACACTGTCAGAGGGAGTTATGTCAAGACTGATGGGAACCCCTGCAGGGTCCCGAAAGGTGCCTCAGGACATTACCAAGCTGTGTCCACCTGTGGGGAAAGCTACCCCTGAAACCCCAACACTTGTACTTTGTTTCCCCACTCTGTTCAGTAAATTGATAAACCCCAGGGCCACTCTTCAGGGAAGCTGTGCCAGCCATGGGTCTCCCTGGCATGTCATATGTGCTATTCCTTGGTTCCCATGGTTCCTCTGCTTTCTCTCCTCTTCCCAAGCAGGGAGAAGGGGTAGTGACACTTGATTGCACCTGGGAGGAGCATGTTCATGGGGCAGCAGTGTGTCATTTTGGAACAAGGGTGGAAGCCTGGACACCAGGTGCAGGTCCGTGAGCCACTTCTGGGGCTAGAACTGCTGCAGGCCCCTTACCTGGGAGATATCATTCTGCCGACCCACCCTCTGGGGCAGCACTGATACCTGCTTGTTCTCTGCTCACCCTAACCCCAAGCATGCTTAGCTCCCTCCTGGGCTCAGTCTTCGAGCATCTTTCGATGTTCTGGATAATTTTCATCCATTGTTCCACTGAGTCCTTGGAGACAGCCCATCGGTGGGGAAAGGACCGATGGCCCTAGTTTACAACAGAGGAAGCTGAGCCCAGAGGGGACATGCATCTATGGGGCTGCCCAGCTAGTCAGCCATGGAGCCAGATGAGAGCTGGTCTCCTGCCTCCTGGATCTGAGCCTTTCCCTCTGCTCCACCTGTGCCCCGCCTCAGATGGACACACACCAGGTGTGCACAGGAAGCCTGGATACCTGCTCTCCCAGCATGGAGCCCTCAGCGTGCCATGGGGTGAGCAGCAGGGGAGGAATCCCATATGTGACCCCACTGGGCAGGGCCCCTAAGGGTGACAGGACAGAACCTGAGGGAAAAGAGTAGATATAGTCCAAGCCATCCCATGGAACTTCCAAGTGACTCCGGCCAGGCCTTGGATGGCCTGCAGCCCTGCAGCACCAGGGCGAGAACACCTGTAGCACGGGTGCTCATAAGTGCTAGCTGTGACCAGGGAGAATTCCCCTCCCCTACCCCCCCCCCCGCCCCCGGCCTGGTTCTGCTCCTCTGTCCGTGAGTCCCACTCATCTACCCACTGTCTGACGGCCTGACACTGACACAGCTCCATGTCCTTGCACTGGCAGTGAGTGGTCAACCACCACACAGTGGGGAATGTGTGAAGAGCTGGGCCTGTGCCCCACGCCCCTGCCACTGCCCCCTGGCCCGCAGTTGTGGGGAGCAGCACATCAGGCTCTATATTGCGACAGTTCAGAACAGGGAAAGAGCACTGGACAAGGAGTCAGAACTCCCAGTCTCAGTCCTGAGTGTGCCACTCACGGGAGATGGGACTTCAGGCCACCTGGGCTTGGGTTTGCTCTGCTGGAGAATGGGGCCACTCTAGCAGTGCCTGTTTTACAGGGTGGCTGTGGAAGTCAGATGAGGTCATGGACATGGAAGTGCCCTGCAGACAGCAAAGTCGGGTCCAATTCTGAGGGATTATGATTGCTATTATTATCTACCCATAGTAACTGCTCTGGCTCAGGCAGCAACAAACACACACCCAGCCCGGATCCCGCTGCTGACAGCACACACACGCACACCGGCAGGGGCAGGTGGTCATGCCAAAAGATGGCAGCAACCCGGACAGACAAGGGCCGGGGCACGGGCTCGGCCGGGCGCTCCTCCCCAGCCCCCATACCCAGCCTGCTCTGCACATGCCGGCTCACCTGGCACCCCTCCCCAGCACCTCTGGGCTGACTCCAGCAGCTCCAGGGAGCTGCCCAGGGAGGGCGGGCTGAGTCCCTGGCAGAGACACGGTGCTGTGAAAGCCAGGCCTGGGGCAGGAGAGCGGCGGAGCTGCTGCAGGGGCAGAGGGCACACGTTTGGTTCGCAGTAGCCCAAGAAGTCTGGCATGGTTGCCCGGGGCACCTGGTGCTAAGGAACTGCTCGTTGAGCCAGAGGGCAGGGGTGTGGCCACACCTACCCACAGGCCGCTTTCCAGCCTGGCCCCAAGTGTTCCTCCAGCTTCTTTCCCTGCCACAACCCCCTGAACCTTAACCCCCAGCTCCACTCTGGTACCTCTGGGAACTGCCATACCTGTGTTTATGCTGTTCCCTCTGCCCTTTCCCTCATTTTCTCTCCTCCTTGCTGGCAAAAGCCCTTGCTCCAAGCTGCCATGAATTGCACTTGGCAATGGGCCGGCGAGTGTCAAACTGCAGCCCCCAGCACCAGCAGCAGCTGTAGCATCACCTGGAAAGGTGTGAGAATTGCAAAGGCTGGAGACCCAGCCCAGACTGCCTAAACTGAAAATTCTGGGAGTGGGGCCCGGCTCTCTGGGCTTTATCCAGCCCTCCAAAGGGGTTCTGATGCCAACATTTGAGAATCACAAGTGTGGATCATGTGGCCCCATAGCTGCCCCAGAAGGGCAGGACCCCAGCCATTTCTTCAAGGTGAATCCCCAGGGTCTGGAATAGCCCCCTGCACAGAGTGGGTGCAGAGGAAATATTTTGTGGGTAGGATGGAAAGGAAAATGAGAGTGGATAAAACATTCCGCCCTCCCTCAAGGGAGTACCACCCCTGAACCCAGGAGCAGGAGGGGAGCAGAGCTATGGGGGCAGCCACACTTGGGATTGGGTTCGCACAGAGGGGTCTGTGCGAGTGTATATCCCTGGCACCTGCTCACCTATCCTGCTTCTCTTTGCCGTACTTACCCCACCCCCACCATCCACATGGTGAGTAGGGAGGAGGTTGCTTAGGGAGCCTGAGGGAAGCAGGCTTTGCAGGCCTGAGCTCTGGGGCTGTGGCCAGGGTGGGTTCGCTGGGCAGAAGTGGCCACCGCAGAGGGAATTGGCCCTCTGCTCCTGTGCAAGGTGGCCAGGGAGACCAAGAATCTCGGCTCTGGGGAGGGGGTCCCGGAGGTAGGGGGCCTAGCCTTTGCAGAGGGGAGGGGAAGGATAGAAAGAACAGGAAAGGGACTCAAGGACACTCAGCCTTGGGGCTGGAAGGGCCTCCTCAGACCACCAAATATGAAGCTCATTTCCTCTGGCCCCAGAAATTACCAGCCAAGATTCATTGCTTGCTGACCATCTGCCAGGCAACTCTTCTAAGCTCTGTACATGCGTTATCTTATTTCATTCTCACAGTCGTTCCATCAGGCAGGCACTGTTTTCATCATTCTCTCTTATTAAGAACTAACCTAGGGCTCAGAGAGGTCAAGTCACTTGCCAGAGGTCACACAGCTGCTAGTCAGTGGAGGTGCTGGCATTTGAACCTGGGAGCTTGTGCTCTCGGCTTCTGTGCTTTTCCAGCTGCCCCCTATGTGTAGGAGGATGAAGCAAAGGGCCCTTCCCAGCCATGATGCCCCCTAGTCCCACCATTTCTTCTGTTACAGGTTGAGGGGGGTGTACTTAGACTAAAAGCTGGAAGGTCAAAGAATGACTGATGGGCTTTCTCTGTGAATGGCGCCCTTGCCTGCTGGGGGCATGTCCTCTCCAGCAGGAACTCACGTGCCCAGGCTTGAATGTGCAATTGGGCATACACTGTCCTCTCTGAAGATACCGCTGTAGACATACGTTTCTTTCTATTCCTTTTCTTTTTTTTCCCTTCCTCCCCTCCTGCCTTCCTTCCTTCCTGGACAAATTGCTCTATTCCTTCCCTCCCTTTCTCCTTCCCTTTCTTCCTAAGTAACTTTCCAGGTGCCCGGCACATAGTAGGGCTCCACAAGTCTGATGGATAATCTGAAAAAACATCCCTGGCAGACCTGATAGAGGAAGTGGGGCGTGAGAAGGTACAAAGATGAGTAGGACCAGCCTGCTCTCCAGAGTTCTGAGCCCAGGGGAGAAAGGGCCCGCGCAGGACAGCTCTCCCTGACCACACCCTCTCCTGCGTGGTAGAAGCGGCAGCTGTGGGTGCAGGTGTGTGCCGAGGAGCACAGTGCGTGTGCGAGTGTGTGCATGTGTAGCTGGTCAGCTGGTCAGCCCAGAGACCTGGCAACTACTGGTTTCCCTTGGGCTTTGAACACTTCCACCTGGTATACAAGGCCAAGGGCACCGTTGGGTGGGTCCCCTGCCAGCTCCACTCTCAGACTGTCTGCGCCCACCTCTGGGCACCCTCTCCCTTTATTGAGCAAAGGGCCCGGACGGGCCTTTGCTTTGCAATAGTTGTTTAAACAGCATCCTTAGTACATTTAAATAGTTACAGAAAAAGTGGCTTTAAGCCTTACCTCTTCAGGACACAACTAATAATAATAGCCCATACATTTTTAGCTCAGTGGACTTTATTCGATGCCTCAGCATGTGCAGCAGATGTGTTATGTAAATAGGGCATGCTGTGAGCTGACCAGGATGGACAGTTTAGGCTTCAAAAGTCTCTAAAATTCTCTAAGTGAGACCTTGTCTGGATCACTTAGCCTTGCGGTCAGTACGGTCTTGGGTGGAGTCCATTGCACTCTGGAGACAGGACTGTGTTGGAATCTGGACCCTGACACTAACAAGCTTTGCAATCTTGGAGTGGGTACATGGTGCTTTATTAGTTTGAACAGCTTAAATGAGATGGTACTTGTGGTTAACACAAGGGCCTGGCACACATCAAGCTAGTCTTATCATTTGTTTTGGATTTATCTACCTACCTATCTACCTGTCTCTATCCATCCATCCACCCATCCATCCCTTTGTGTTTTAGAGCACTGCAGCTCCAAGGATTGCATGGGGTGGGGGATGAGCATGGAGAATGCAGTGGGGGTGGGAATGGTGTGGTTTATAGTCTGCTGAGAATCCAGCACGTGGAAGGAAGGTTATTTCTCTCCAGATCCACAGGCACAGGCAGGCCTGATGTCCCTTTCCCCTCCACACACCTCTTTCCCTTCTCCCCGTGGAGCAGAAGCAAAACCAAGGCAAGGGTTGTAGGAAAGAGTGCAGTGACACCTAATTCCTGATGGTGAGGGCCACAATTGGGCCCAAGGTCTCTCAGGATCCCTCATGCTCTAAGAGGCTGGGCTGGACCGCTGGGAGGGTGGAGGCTCCAGCTTGAGACCCAGAACCCAGCCCTGCCAAGAAGGCAAGTCCCAAAGGGCCCGGACGGGAAAAGGCTGAGCTCGGCTTGGCAGAGGGAAGAGGTGCAGGTGCAGGTACAGAACCGAGCTGGGGTGGGAGGCCCAGGGTGACTGGGACATGGAGGTGCTGTCCTTCCTCTCTGGCACCTCGAGTGGGCACAGCAGGCCTGGGCAGGCCCTGCAGACGCCTGCAGAGAGCTTCAGGGCAATTGGGATATTATTTGTCCTCACACCACCTTACAAGTGTACACAATAGAAGAGCACAAAAAGGGGTTTCCTTTGCATGGCGTGGTAACTCACCTTCACCCAGGAGGCTCTCACATCATTATCCCCATTTTATGGATGAGGAATTGAGGCTTGGAGAGGTTAAGCCACCTGGCAGGGTTCACTTGGCTACTGAGTGGTTTTATCTGGCTTCTTTCCCTCTGTAGAGCAAGTCAGATCATGTTATTCTGAGGCCTGCAGCAGCGCAGTGGGGGAACAGACCCAGAGGGGGAGGGCCCTGGAGTGGGGATGGACGGGCCCTGGGCACACACTGGGTGGGGCCACTGGAGGAACAGATGTGGGTGGGCTTGTGTCCTTGGAGCTGGCGGCCAGCTGACCGAAGGGGCCTGCTGCACTTGCTGTCAGCACCCTGTCAGGTACATGCATGTTCACATACGGCCTCTCCTGTCCCTATTTGCCTATCTTTGTATTCAGTACCCAGCAGGTGTTCAATAAATGCAATGGAGCCACCAAGATCTGTGTGCAGGGCCTCACTGTCACCACTACGGTGACCACGGCTTGGCGGCAGCTCCAGCCCCAAGGGCTCACCCTGTCCTGGGGGTGTGCTGCTTGGGGCAGTGAGGTCTGGTGGGCTTCTGAGCTTCCATCCTGGAACACACAGGCTGGGAAAACAGGGAGTACTATTTTCAGCTACTTAGCAGTTGTGGAGCACCTGCTGTGTGCAGGAGCTGAGGGGTAGGGGTGAGGGGACTCCAAGGGGCCCGGAGACAGAGTCTCTGCCCACTAGGTATCCTTGTTGGGGAGATGGGAGGCTTCCATCAATAACTATAATATGAAGCCAACTAAACAGTCACTGGATGTTCATTGAATATTGTTGAATAATTGAAGCAAAGGGCTGATGCGCATCGGGAGGTGCCTGGGATCAGGAAATGTAAGGGGCTTTGGAGGGCATCCATAGGGGCTCCGGGGCCACTGTTTGACGCTTGTGGGTCTCCAGCCTTCTGCCTCCTTCCTGCTCTTCCTCCAAGCCATGCACCCTCTCCAACCAGAACCACCTCTGCAGAGTCTGCCTGGGCACGTCCATGTGTGCGAGCGTGCGTGTGCCTGTGGGTTGTGCGGGGTTGCAATCCTAGGGTTCAGGCCGCCCAGCACAGGCTCTGGCTGCTGGCAAAGCCAATTAGTTTCACTGAGTTCCATGACCACAGACGGTCCCCGGGAGGCCAGCCAGCCAGCTGGCAGAGACTGTACGTGCTTCTCGTCTCTGGGGGCCCCGGGCAAGTGGCTGGCTAGATCCGGCAAGTTCATCGCCTTGACTCAAACACCAACTTGAGACTCTGTTCCCTGGATGCTGGGTCAGTAGCATCCAGTCTGTGTACCTAAGAGAGCACGTCCCTCGAGCCAGCTGCTCTGGGTGTGGGCCTCACGGGACATGTGTCTGGGGAGGAGGTGGTCTTGGCCTGAGCACGGCCAGCTGAGAGTGTGTGCACATGTGCACAAGGAATGTCGGTGTGTGCCCTGGCCGCCATCTGCTTGCCCTCCTTATGTTTTCATGGTGTATATGTGTGTGTGTGTGTGTGTACATGTGTACGCATGCCAATAGAACATGGCACAGTGGAACGTGGTGGCATGTTGCAGGCTCAAGACCATGGGCTGGCAATCAAAAGATTTAAATTTGGCTGAGTGCCTCCCTTTTTCCCCTTCCTGGCTCTCTGATCTTTGCAAGTCGGATAACCTATCTGAGCTTCCATTACCTGTGTAATGGAAAAAAATAATTCTGGCTCGTTTTCCATAAGGCATAAGGATCAAATGAAATAATGTATATGAAAATGGTTTCAATACATTGCTAATTGCCATGTATTGCACAAATATGAGAGATTATCATTGTCATAACCCAGCTCATCAGAAGAACTGGTGTGTGGCTTAAAGTAATCCATCCAGTGAGCTGTGTGAAAAATGTAGGTCAAATCCTGGCCTCAGAAGTTTAGAGAGAGGCTGATGGTAACCTCCTGTTTAACAGGCCACCAGTTGCAGAGGTGCTTTGAAAGCTGTAAAGAGTTACATAAATGAAAAGTGACATAATTGTGTTTAACTCTAGAAAGTACATATAGTTATCCTTTTCCCTGGTTCTGGAGCCACAGAGAGGAGAATGGCACTGAATCCCATGCACACTTGTATTCGTGCAGGTTGGTGGGTTTACACATGTTCCTGTGTCTGTGGATAAGAGAGAGAGCACACCTACTGTGTGCCAGCCACTCACCAGGGACTGTTCAGGTCCTGTCCTGTGTCAGATGCACTGCTGAAGGTATGAGAGTAGATGCAGTCCCTTCCCCTAGAAGCGCATAGCCAGGCGGACCTGACCCTGTCCTGGGAAGGGATGGGAAGAGTGGCCCAGAGCAGAGGAATCCAGGAAGTGAGTAAGGATTTGCTGGTAAGCCCTGAGGGGAAGGTCGTCCAGGCTGAAGGCGCCACTGCCTGCAGAGGTGCAGGAGGCTCCCTGGTGCTGTGGGGAGGGCAGCAGGGAAGGAGGGGCGGTCCAGAAGGCCGGGCCTTCCCTCTACACGGGCTCAGGAGCTTGGCCTGATCGCACTGGCCTCTGGGGCCCCCTCGGAAAGGGTTTAAGCTCTGCAGAGTGACATAATCAGCTTTGCATTTCACCAAGCTCCCTGAGCTCCCGTGTTCCTGAGGATTTCACTGCAGCGGCGCTGGCCAGATGTTGGGGTCTGTCCATGGAAGTGAGTGATGGCTGCATATGTATGGCAGCGAGCTGGGATTTGCCTGGGAGCTGGGGAGGGGTCGGGAGTGGGGAGGGGACACTTCTGTGAATGGTTCTGGTCAGGATGTCTGGGACATGGAGGAAGTCAGCATTTCAAGCAACTGCTATGTGCCGGCTTCTGTATCTATTACCTCGTTTAACTCTCATAACGTCACCACGAAGGAGATATCCCCATTTTATAGGTGAGGAGAGTGAGGCTCGGCAAGGTTAAATAGCTTGGTGAGGTTAAATAGTGAGAAAAGAGCTGAACAAAAATTCCAGCCTGACTCCAAAACCTGCCCAACAAACATTTCTGCTGACCGGCCGTCATCCCCCATGCTGCCTCCCCACTGCCGGGACCCCCGCATTCAGTCCCTTTCCTTGACCAGTGAGGAAACCAACCTGGGCTAGGATCTGTTTCTGCTAAGTTCGTTACTGTTTGCCAGCTGGCCCTAGTCATATTCCTGGATCATATTCCTCTCCTTCAGAGTATTAGCAACGCCTCCTAATTCAGCGCTACTTGAGATGTGATAAGCATACTTTAGATTCCTTTGCTCAACCCTTCAGCAAACATAGTCAATAAAACAGGCCCTGTGACAGATGTGGGAAGGAGCTGCTGGATCCACCTCCTCAGATGGAGGCTTTGAGGGGTACAGACCCCTTCCAGCTGCTCACCCTGCTTGGTGCATCCCCCTCCTGCCCACCCCCTGCCCCCTGCTTATCCCCATGAACCCCAGGCAGGCCCCGAGTGGGAAGCATTTGCCTTCCTCTTTGCCCTGTGACTTGTCACTGCCCTGTGGAGGAATGACAGGCTGCCCTGGAATCTGCTTTTCTCAGAGTTGTGCTTTGGGCAGTCATGGGAAGGGCCCAGGCCCAGAGTTGCCCCGACCCGGCCATGAGCACTGAGTCAGTCTCAGAGACCTGGCATCCTCAGGCACCCCCAGGGTGCTCCATGGCTGGAATTGCTGGACCTGGCCTGAAAACCACACGCTGTGGCTCAGTGCATGGCAGCCCCCTGCCCTGGCCCTCCCACACCCTCTGTCCCTCGGGCTCCCTGCAGGGCCTGGAGAATTGGGAGCATCAGTGGAATCTACCCTTTCCTCCTGGGGTGGGTGGAACTGAGTGGAATTCATCAGGAGGAGAATTTGTGCTGGGCACAGTGCACATGGTTTGAGGTGGGGAATTGCAGCAATTCCAGGTCCGAGTCTGGAAAGGGGTTGCCTGTCAGAGACCCCCAAATGCCTTCTCTACTTGATGGAGGCCAGCACTTGCCAGTCCTGAAATGTCCAACGTCTTTTTGTCAGGAGGTCAGTGCAAGGTGGTAACTGTGAGTCCTTTGGGCTGATCCAAGGCTCCGATTGGTTTTTGCATCTCTGCCTCATTCAGGATACAACACAGTTTGTTGGAGAAATAATTCAAGGCATAGAATTCAGGGGAGATGGGACATCTACTGGGGTGCTTACTTATGTACCCTGCTTTCCAGGCCAGAGGCTGCCCAGCCCTACCCTGGTCCTCTGTGGCACCCCTTCTTACGATTCTGCCCTGTGTGCCACAGTCCCTTGGGCAGACCAGGAGCTCCCCAGGCCAAGTATGGGGGGCTGGGGAGCCTCCAGCTGCCAGGGAATGGTAAGCCTTCACATTCAGGGGGCCCATTCTAGGCTTTGGGGATACAGCAGGAAACAAAATAGACAAATGGGCAAACTGTTTGTTCATCTGTCCTCTCAGAAATCTGAGAAGTAGGTAGAATGGACACCTTCATTACCCCCATTTTATGGATGAGAAAACTGAGGCTCAGAGAAGATGGTCACATAACTAAGCACATGGTGTAGCTGGGCTCATACCATGTGGGTATGTTCCAGGCCCTGTGCTGTTTCCATGACCTCATGCTGACCCTGATGATTCTAGAAACACTGAGAATGTTCATGATGGTTCTCATTTAGCAACAGGCAAAAAAGCACCACCTTGGCCTGAAATTCC
>PVIY010039573.1:11321-23111 GCA_004026745.1 Myrmecophaga tridactyla
TCCAGGAGCCCTCACCAGCCTCACCTCCTGCTGGCTGCTCTTCCCGAGGCCTCTCGCTGCTTCGCCGCCGTGTTTTCCTGAAAAGAGCCTCCGGAGACTCTCTGGTCCTAGGGCCAGCCTGCCCTCTGTCCAGGTGCTTCCCCACACTGGCTCTCCTGCCTACCCCTTTCTCCTGCAGACCCTGGCTGGGCTGGGCTCCTTGGAGTGTCCTCCTTAGCCCTTTTCCAGCCCCTCTGTGGTCACTGCCTTGTCATTCTGCACTGCTTATTGACAGTGCTGTCTCTGAGGTCACACTCACCTTTCTAAGCCCCTCTTCTCCTTGTTCTCCATTCCTTTGTATCTGACAACTTTGGCTTCTTAGCTTGGCAGCTGTCTCCTTCCTTCTCCCACAGTGCACCTGATGTTCTGTTCCTGCCTGTTTGACCATTCTCTCTCTGTTGCCTTCCTCAGCTTGGCCCAATCTCTACCTTGACCACAGCCACCTCTCAGTGCTAAGGCCTGTCATCTCTGTTCATCCTCTTTGTGCATGTCTTTGGAGAACTCCCAGGACCTCATCTACTTATGTCCTTAGAACTCCTTCCTGGGTCTGTCCTAATGCCCAGCACCCTGCCTCCCACATGGCTGGTCCTTCACATACATGCCTTGGATGGATGGGTGGATGGATGGATGGATGGATGGATGGGTAGTGGATAGTGGATAGATAGATGGATGGGTGGATGGATGGATGGATGGATAGTGGATAGATAGATGGATGGATGGGTGGATAGATGGATGGGTGGATGGATGGGTGGATGGGTAGATGGATAGATGGATGGGTGGGCCCTCACAATGTTTAATGCCTATAATTGGTCACAGCAGGCTTCCATTTGCATGTCCCATCATGACCTTAAGATATATGTGGCAAACCACAGAGCTATTTTGAAAGCACAGAAGTGAAAGTTGAATGGGATGTTGAGGGCCATCTCACTTAAGTCCCTGGGGAACCTGGGCACCTTCCTGTTCTCTCTCTGCGGTGTTGGCCTGGCTCTGGGTTAACCCCTCCCTTGGGGCCACCTTTCAGCTCCTGACATTGTGCTGGGCTGAGCAGCCTGCTGTCCCTCTGCTGGGGCAGGGTCCCTTTCTCTCTTGTCCCCCGACATTGTTTCTGCCTGTGATTAGTCATGCTAGGCCTAGCTGAGTCAGAAGGAACTCGTGGGTGGTTTGTGGCCAGGTTGGAGCACTGAGGCAAGAGAACTTTCTAGGTTTATGTTTCTGTGCTGCTTGAGACAGGCTGACAGGCCTTGTGCAGGTGCTGTGCGTGTGGTGGTGGGGGTGAATGATGATGTTCCTACTGCTGGTCCAGAACTTGATGAATGAAGGGGGTCAGGAAGAGCCAAGACATGGCCCCTAAGAGGTTCCTGGGGTGAAGCAGGTGTGTGGTAATTCCATCACCACATGGCAAAGGCTCTAGGGCAGATATATTTACAGCGGCTATAAAAGTTCTCCATTTTTTATGATAGCCCTCGTTTCAAAGATGTTCTCCAGATATACACTGATACAGTTCGTATGTCCTTTCATGTGACTTTATTCTTTTCAATAAAAGTGATTTCATGAAATACATAAGTAATTGAACATTTGTACTTGTGTAAGCTAGATTTGTTTGTTTGTTTGTTTTTGGTGGGGTTGCTGTAAAGGGTGCTCCAGCTGCGCCAGGCAGGAGGGGGCACCCCATCCCTGCGGCGGGAACAGCGGGGCACAGCCTGGGGACTGGGTGACCGTGCTGGGGCAGCCGGGCGGCCTGGGAGGGCCTCGGGTGATGCGCCTCTTGGCTCCAGCCCTGACTCTGGCTTCACAGGCTCTGTCTGTGCCCGCAGGAGGGAGAGGAGCAGGAGGAGCCCCGTGGCAAGGAGGAGCGGCAGGAGCCCGGCACGCCTGTGCGGAAGGTGGGGAGGCCTGGGAGGAAGCGCAAGCACCCCCCGGTGAGTGAGTGTGGAGTTCTCTGCAGCCCCTCCCCTGTACACACACACACACACACACACACACACACACCCTGGACAGACAGCAGTGACATGCATTGTGGGCAAGAGAGGGCCGTGGCCCGCGGCAGGCAAGGTGAGGGGTTTCACCCCTTCACCTACAGAGCTCCTTCGGATTCCTCATTCCCTGCACCCCACACCCCCTCCCAGCAGCCCTACTTTCTATGTCCAGGACCGGAGGCCCTGCGAGGTCAGGGCACTTGGCTGGGGGGCCGGGAATGGGGCCTTGAACCAGGCTCCCGACTCCAGGCTTCCCGCTGGAAGGGCAGCAAGAGAGCCTGGCAGGTTCCTGGGCTGATGATCTTGACCGGGCAGGACCCCACTCTCCCCTGCCTGGCTGTGCACCCCGCCCCCATCCACAGCCCCCACCCTGGAGAAGTTAACTGAGGCCTGGGCATCTGTGCAGACCGAGTAGGGAGGAGACTCAGGTTAAGGGGCTCTGTGGGAGGAGACAGTAGGACCCTGTTTGGGGTCCTGTAGGCTGGTATTGGGTGCTGTTACCTGTGACACCTGGAGGAGCTCCGGGGTGCCCCAGGTTGGGGGAGCTCCAGAAGGTGAGGCTGTGCCTCCTGTGTGCCTTCATCACAGAGGCAAAGCAGTCACTGTTTCCCAGCACCAAAGACAGCTGCTTCCTTTCTTTACCCCCTTGCAGCTGAGAAGGGTAAACTGCGCAAGAAGGTGCGGGGGAGCCAGGGCCCCGGATCTGTAACTTAACCCCTTCAGGGGAATGCTCTTGGCAGGGCAAGGAAGCCAGGATTTTCTCCCTTAGGGTAGAGAATGGAGGTGGATGGTGGTGGAAGTGAAAAGGGCAAGCAGAGGGCGGGCAGGAGGGCTGTCCCCACTGCAGGTTCAGGAATCTGCTGGGTACTGAAATTGGCATTGCCAGATTTTGTTGAAGATTTGATGGGGGGGGAGAAGCAGAAGTTAAGCCAGTGATTTTAAACATTTTAATATTAATGCAAACATAGATATTTTATGTTTTGGAATGGAAAATTCACATGATTTGAAAGATAATACAGGGACTTGAAAGGAATTTCCAGCTTGCAGCGGGCTTTCCAGGCTGACTCCCTGCTTCCCGGGGTTTCCCTGCTCCCCTCTATGAGAAGGGCACCCAGAGGCAGGTAGAAGGGCACCATGCAGGCTGAAGTGGGAGGGGGAAAGCCAAGTGGAGCCAGAGCCCCCCAGTAATTGCACATCTGCACCCCCATGAGGCTTGGCATCCCAAGATCTGCAAGGCCATTTGCTTTTCCCCTGGTCTGGCTGCTGGGGACAGGAGCCACCACCTATAACAAAGAAAGTCCCAGCAACCCTTTGATGCATCTTGGTGAGTCCCTGGAGTCAGAGGGAAGGCACATGCCTGAGAAGGGGCCAGGGGGCACTTCTGAAGCCCTGGGGTACAGAACATCATGGGGTAAGTGTGTGGAAATGTATCCAGAGATGTGAGAGAGAAGAGGGCCATGGCCGAGTGGGTGGGACAGTTAGTGGGTCATATGTCCCCAAGCCTGGAACAGGGTCTAGTGCCAAAGGGAAAAACACTGTCTTTAGAGTCTGACAGACCTGGATGCAAATCCCCACTCTACCTGTTTAACTGTGAACAAGTCACTGCCTGAACCTCAGCTTCCCCATCTGAAAAATAGAGATGACAAGGACGCATTCTTCCTAGACCTCTGTGAGATCAAATGAGTTCGAGCACCAAGAGCCTGTGTCCAGCAAAGGTCAGTCTCTGCCCTTGCCCAGGCCAAGACTTTCCCCTTCAGGAGGGCACCCCAGCCTCAGCCTGACAGAGCCAAGAGCACCCTATCTCCTGCTTCCCACTCACTGGGGGAGCACCGAAAGAGTGGCCCTAGAGGAGATGAGCTTGCACAGCCCTTCCGGGCAGCATGTCCCCAGGCCCCCAAGGGAGAGCAATGGTGTCCAGGCCCACAGGCCCGCTGGTTCTGACCTAGAGCCCTCAGCACTTGTGGGGACAGGGTTCAGCCCCTCTCCCCATCCCAGCAGGAGCAGTGCTTGGAGGGGGGGTGCTTCTTGGCGACCTGTTGCAGCTGTGGCCCTGGGAATGGATATACCAGGGAGCTTCAAAGCAGCAGAGTGTGTCATCCAGCTGAGCCTGGGAGCTTGGCTCAGTTCCTGACAGGTGTAGCCAAGAGGGAAGAGCTGGGAAGCAGGCGGAAAAGCTGACTGAAGGCTGGGGTCTTTGTCTGTGCAGACGCTGCACGTCCAGCATGGGGTAGGGTGGGGCAAGCTTTTGTCCTCGTCTTGAGTCTAAAAAATTCTCGCTGTCCTCTCCTTCTGCTCCCGAGGCCTGTACGTCATAGCTACAGTAGGCGCCCCTGCCCAGGGGGCCTCCACCCATTCCGGCAGCTGTGCAGGCCTCCTGGCTGCAGCCTCACCCAAGCCAGCCCCTGCCCTGCCCCCACGATGCCAGGCCCGCAGGCTTTCTACCCGTCCCTGCCCCTTCCTCCCCTAAGAGCAAGCACGTTGTCCCCATTGAGCACCTGCCGTGGGGAGAAGCTACACCAATAAATAAGGCTTATCTTTCAATCTAGCATGCAGAGAGGGGGTTCCACACGTAATTCTAACAAATACGAAACCTGGCATGTCCCTGTTCAGGATCTCTGGGGATGGCCGTCCTCAGGTTCTGAATTCCTCCCCCACCATGGCGTCCTAGTGCCGCCCCATCTAATCTCTCCTGCCCCTACAGCTCTGTGGCCACAGGACACTCCACCTCCTCGCTGTCCCCCGCCTGCAGTGGCCTCCCCCTCTTTCTGCCCGCCCCATCGGAGCCCATCTAAAAATGAAGCCCAGTTCAGCCACTGTGGCCCACACTGGACTCTCCCTCCTTAAACTGTTGGTAAAATTGGTAAAACGGTACTGCTGGGGGTGGGGGCAAGTACAAGCCCGGCGGCCGTGTGCTTGGACCAACCAATGTCTGCAGATGGCACCCTGAAGCGCACTGCCTGCGAATAAGTACAGAACCTGAGAATAAGTATTTAGACCTGCGAATAAGTACAGAACCTGAGAATAAGTATTTAGATGCTTTGATGTACTTGATGGATTGGAAATTAACAGCAACAATGCTAAAAAACTTGCCTTTTACCCCAGATAGTTTGGAAAGCCGGTTGGAGATCACATCTCTTCCACATGTTTTGAACTTTAATGGTACCCCACGTTGCATAATCGCTGGGCCAACCCATGTTGTGGCATTTGCCTCCCTGAGGCCAGAGACCCTGAATAAACGCTCATCTTGGTGCCGCATTTTGTGGCCTGCAAAGGCCTTTTCGTGACTATTACCTCATTAGATGCTGACCACAAACCTGTGTGAGGCAGGTGGGGGCTGTTGTTACCATCCCCACATTCAGATGATGAGACTGAAGTTCAGAGAGGATACCTGGGGGGTTGGATTCCACACCTGCCACCTGGCAGAGCGGATACCCAGTTAGAGACTCTAAGCTGAACGATGGATCCAGGGCCTTTGAGAAAGTGTGTAGACCTGGTCTAAAAAGCATACAAAGAAAACGTAACCGAGGAAGGCAGTTGACCCAAGAACCAGGAAACCCATGTGGAAGTGGGGATGGCTGCAGTGGTTGGAGGTGGGGCCGGGGGGGGGGGGTGAAACCAGGCAGCGGCCCTTGTCTGAGGCGCTGGTTGCAGAGCCAGGATGCTCGGCAGTCTGAGCCAGCAACAGGAAACAGGAAGCCAGGCTGCAAGGCGGGGCGGGGCTTAGGAAGGGCGCTGGCCTCTGGGCCTGGGGGCCTGGGGGCTGGTCTCTGCTGGCCCGAGTGTGAGAGCCCACATGTGGGTGTGTGCGTGTGTTGAGGTGGGGAAGAAAGGGCTTCTTCCTGTTCCCCAGCTCTCAGAGTGACAAGTGAGGGTGTCCAAAGCTGGTCACGAGCCCAGGCAGCCTGCAACCGCCCTTGCCTTTTGTGGGTGGTTACATCTGGGTCGCCAGGAGGGACAATTTCTGCCCTTGCCTACAGACCCTGAGGTGCGACCGGCCCTGCAGGCTCCATGCCCCTGTTTACTAGTTATGTGTATTTATTCATTGAAGATTTATACCCACCAACTTCCTCCAGGGTTATTTTTGCTCAGAGGGAGCACTCTGAGGTCACCTCTTGCTAAGAATAACCCAGAAAGGGAGGAGGAGGAGGGGGCTGGGAGCAGGCGCTGAGCTCAGCTGAGCTGTAGCCAATGTCACTTACTGCTTCTTACTCAAAATTGGAGGCTGAACCTCCAGCGCAGCCCAGGAGCCAGCAAGTTCAAGAGCGCAAAACTGCCCACTTCCAGGGGGTCTAAACTCTAGCTAATTAATGATCCCTTCCACTACAACTTAAACCGGTTGGGTGTAGTTTAATTCAGCTGTCAGGGGGCTGCAGTGTTGGCTGATTTCCCCATTATGACTTTTTGGTTCTTCTCTGAGTGAAAACGGCTCAGTTCCCCTCTTTATTTCCAGAGCAGAGCTGCTCCTGCCCTAACCCATTGAACCTTAACTCAGTGACTCGGTGCCCTGCCTTTGTTAGAGAAGTCGTAACTTTACAGGAAAATCGTGCATAAAATACAGACTTCCCATATCAGCACCTTGCATTAGTGTGGGACGTTTGTTTCAATTCATGAAAGAACATTTTTATAATCGCATCATTAACTATAGTTGATACACTAGGGCTTACTGTTTGTGCTGTAGAGTCCCAAGTGTTGTTTTTTCCAGGTGTTTTGTTTTTCAAGTAGCCCATATATGATCTCAAAGTACCCCTTTTAACCACATTCAGCACCCCTTCCCCTTGTTTTTATGCCCAAATTTCCTGAAAGGGTGTGTCCCATTCCTGGGCTCCACCGTGCCCCGTATGTGTGTCCTTTCTTTCTGTAAGCCTGTGTCAGCACACGCTGCTGCCTGCTCCCGTTTCTGCAGGTGTGAGGAAAACAGTACTGTAATGTATCTCATGAAGTTAGAGACTTTTTATTTTAGCTGTTCCTGCAGATTCCATCTGCTCATCCCCCCACCTGATCCATCAAATCAACACCCATGGACTGATTCCATGCCGGAGAGACCAGTTCTCAAGGTCTGAGGAGGCCAGGAAAGCATGTTGGAGGCTGTGGGCCTGGCTGGGTCATAAAAGGAGGGTGCAATGTAGAGAAGTCAAGTGGAAAGCATTCCTCTGGAGGCCGTTCCCGAGCAGAAGCTTGGGGGAAGGAATGCACACCTGGGTGAGGCATTGGAGGGGAGGCCCCAAGGCTAGGACAGGAGCTTGAAGAAGACCAGGATTTGGTTTAAAAATGTATTTGATGTTGGTTGGAAAGGCAACCTGCAGGCAGCTTGAGAGGCTGGAAAATGTGTTTATCTGGAAGGTTTTTGAATATAGGGAGAGCGAAGGGGAAGTGTTGTAGGAAGCTCAGCCTGGCATCTGTGAGCAGGACTGGTGCGTGCAGGGAATGCAGACTGGAGGCCGGAGTGGGTGGTCCCAGAATGTGTCCCGGAGGCCTGGTGGGGGCAGCCGTGGGTAGGACCTGTACTGCTGGCCTGTGGCACAGCAGGGCCAGCCTCGGTGCTGTTGTCAGAGACTGAACCTTCTGGAAGGGAGAAGACTGAGTAGGAGCATTACGAAGGCCACTTTAGATACTGGTCTTATTGGGGGAGCATTTAAGAGAAATCTTAGAATCTCCTTTTTTTTTGAAATTTCAACTTTTTATATTGAAATGCATTCAAACTTACAGGTCAGTTACAAAAATAATACAAATCCCATAGAGAGAATGCCAATATCCCCCTGTCCGTCCCACCCTACCCCAGGTACCGGATCCAGCAGTTTCTGCCATATTTGCCATGTCGTTTTGTCTATTGCTCCCACTTACCTATCTATTCATTTCTGGACATTTGAGTGTAAGTTGCTTACATCATGCCCCTTGGACACTTAATACTGCCATGTACATTTCCTGTGAACAAGGATATTCACTTACGGAACCACTTTAAGTGAAGATATTAAGTTCAAGCAATTAAACGTTGATATGAAGCTTACAGTCTACATCCCAATTTTTTCATGTATCTCAATGATGTCCCTTTGAGTCTTTTCCCTTGCTAGATCCTTTCCAGGATCATGTATTGCATTTAATTGTTATTGTCTCTTTAGTTGTCCTATCTTTTTTAAAAATTGTATATAAAAAAAGAAATTACTAATTTAATAATTTAAAAATTTTTATGTGTATAGATAGAACATAAATTTTCCCATCTCAACCGCTCTCAGACACACCATTCTGGGTGGTATGGAATCAGTTATATCCACAATATTGCAATGCGCTCACCACCTTCCGCAACTAAAACAACCCCATTTCCCCAAACAGAAACCCCATCCCCATTATACATTAACTCCCCATTTTCCCTGGCCCCTGATAACCTGTAGTCTAATTTCTGAATGTAGTTCTACATTCCATACTTTGTGTGCAATCAATGGCTCACAATTTCATCACATAGTCTGTTCATCGCTATGATCATTTCTCAGAACATTACATCACTCTGGAAAAAGAAATAAAAAGAAAAAAGAAAAAACTCATACATACCATACCCATTCCCCCTCCCTCTCATTGACCACTAGTATTTCCCTCTACCCAATTTATTTTAACATTTGTTCCCCCTATTATTCTTTATGTACTTCTTGTCACAGATTACATGTTCATACATTATGAGTCCCAAACAACTGATTTATCACTACATTTGATGCAGTTGCTTTTTAGATCCTGTAGGAAGTAAAAAGCGGAGTTACAAATTTAAAAATACAATATAAATACATTTATATTTACTCATGTGTTACCTTCACTGGAGATCTCTATTTCTTCATGCCACTTTGATCTATTGTCTATCATCCTTTCCTTTCAACCTGCAGAACTCTCTTTATAATCTCTTGTATGGCCTGTCTAGTGGTAACAGACCCCATTAGCTTTTGATTATCTGGGGATATCTTAATTACTCTCTCATTTTTAAAAGATAGTTTTGCTGGATATAGAATTCTTGGTTGGCAATTTTTTGCTGTCAGCACTTTAAAGATGTCAACCCACTGCCTTCTTGTCTCATGGTTTCTGATGAGAAATCAGCATTTCATTTTACTGAGACTCTCTCATATGTTAGATGTTGTTTCTCTCTTGAGGTTTTAAAAAATATATGTTTATCTTTGGCATTTGACTGTTTGATTATAATATGCCATGGCATGGATCTATTTGGATTTATTCTGTTTGGGGTTTATTGAGCATCTTGGATGTGTGTATTTGTCTTTTGTTAAATTTATTGTTTCCAACCACCATATCTTTGAACATTCTCTCTGCCCCTTTCTCTCTTTCTTCTCCTTCTGAAACTCTCACAATGCATATATTGGTATGCCAGATGGTGTCCCACAGGTTCCTCGGGCTCTGTTCTCTTTCCTTAATTCTTTCTTCTTTCTGCTCCACAGACTGATCGGTTTCAGTTGCCTTAACTTCAAGTTCATTAATTCTTTCCTCTACCAGCTACAATCTGCTGCTAGCCCCTCTAGGGAATTTTTAATTTCTGTTACTGTGGTCTTTAGTCCTGTTTGGTCACTTTTCATAATTTCCATCTCTCTACTGATATTCTATTTGTGTTCTTCTGTCGTTTTCCTGATTTCCTTTAGTTCTTTGTCCATGTTTTCCTTTAGCTCTCTGAACATATTTAGGACCAGTTTTTAAAAACTCTTTGTGAAGAATGTCCCAGGTCCAGTCCTCCCTGTTGATGGTTTCTAATACTTTAATATTCTCCTTTGCCTGAGCCATTGCCCCCTGCTTCATTGTACGTTTCATAACCTTTTGTTGAAACCTGGACATTTTAACATTTTAGTGGGTTATTGCTGGAATTTAAACTCTGAGGTCTCTGTTCCTTGAGCTTGTATCCAGCTAGTGTTATGACATAGCTATTCATGAATGCCAGAAGCTAAGAGAAGAAAAGAAGTAAAAAAAAAAAAGAGAGAGAGAGAAAACACGTTTCCCAGTCTCTCCAGAAGGCCCTTTGCAAGTGTTCTCCTTCAGGACTTGTCCATACAATGGGTTGGGTAAGAAAAGCTCCAGGCCACAAGGCAGAGGCCTCTTTGAAATGCTAGGAATTCTCCCTTTGCAAGGTTACAAGGTTATGACAGTCTTCTCTCCCCTTGGAAACATTTCTTTATGGTCAGCCACTGCACTGTGTGTCCTGCAGCCTGCAGTCCCTTGCCCCAGGCAGCCAGCTGACTGCTGTCCCACAGCCTTCTTCTGTAGAGGAGCTTTGTGAGCCGCTGTCTAGTGGCAGGGCCAGTTCTGAGCTAGCGAGTCCCTCAGGCCCACTGTAGACAGATGGGGCCAGACACAGGTGTTCCCAGTTTGTGCACGAGGGTCCCATATTAAGCTGTGAGGGCTGGGGAAGGGGATGGCCAGGGTGACAGGGGACCCTGCCACTTTTCCAATTCAAGCTTTTTTCTTGATTCAGTGTGCACCTTGTTACTGCAGCCCTTCAGCTATTTTCTGGAACCCTGAGAAAGCCGTTTCTGCCAATTTTCCTAGTTGTTCAAACCATCTGGGGCAGAGAGCGGGGGAAAGGGACACGTGGGGCCCTGAAGCCTCTTGCTCTACCATCACAATCCAGGCAGGGTCAGATTTTCTATTTTTAATGAGACTTTGTGTTGTGTTCTTCATTAGAGAACAGACTTGATTCCTGGCTTGGGAAATGGCGGGAACATATAATTTCCTGGTGATGTGTCCTTACTGCTCGTAGACAGTTGGCGCATGAAGATGGGAACCTTTGACCAGAGTGGGTTCCTCACCTCCATTTGGTGCACGGCTACCAGGAGAAATCCATTTTGCTTTTCTAAATCCTCCTCTGTTTATTTTCGTCCCTTCCTGGCCTTCTCCCGGGGCCATACGTGCCAGGACCACCCCCGGCAAGGGCTCCGTCCCCACAGTTCTTGGTCTACTCAGGACCACGTGGGCTTGTCTGCAGCTCGGCTCGCACCCACAGCTCTCCCTTGGCCACAGGAACTCACCAGCACATGCACCTGGGGAGACTTGTTGACCTTGGCTTTGGTCCATCCTCCCCACCTAGAGAGCTGTGTGCATTTCGGTTCTGCCCCCTCAGGAAAGACATAACTGAGCTGGAAACGTTCCAGAGAAGGGCAGCTAAATTGATCCTGGGGAAGGCAAGGCTGCCAAGGGAGGACAGGCTAAAGAGATTATGGCTCCAATCTAGAGAGACAAAGCCAGGAGGGTGGGACGAGAGCTATGAAGTCACATCAGGCCAGGCAGATGAGGAGGCACCCACTGGAAACTTCCCAAAGGCAAATGAAGCCCTGAAAAGAAAGCACCATTTTCCAAGATGGGTTCCCTTTTTGCCCAAACCTGTCACCCTCGGAACGGTAGAGGTTGAAAACAGAAATAACTTCAAAAAAGAGAGTTACTCAGATATGTGCATTTTCTATACATAATGGCTCTTTTTTGTTTGTTTGTTTTCATAATGGCTCTTTTAAGGGGAGTCACCAACTCATTCCGAAATCCTTTGAGGTTGACATCAAAAAGGCAGCAGGCCCTCTCCCAGGTGGAAAGGTGTCCCTGTTGGAAGTAGAACACCACGTGGGCTGGCCACGAGCTGGGCATGTTCGTTCTCGCACGGGTTTGCCTGGTGTGCAGCAGTTCAGCAGGGACGTGTACTGAGTGACCCCTAAGACTTCTCTGAGCCCTGAACTTCTCCTCAGACTTGATCCTGACACACACACACACACACACACACACACACACACACACACACACACACACACACACA
>PVIY010039574.1:0-23034 GCA_004026745.1 Myrmecophaga tridactyla
CAACAAGGTGATATCTACTTAATGCATAAGAATAACCTCCAGGATAACCTCTTGACTCTGTCTGGAATCTCTCCGCCATTGACACTTAGTCTCATTTCACTCTTCCCCCAGCCATAGGATCTTTATTGCAGCCTAAATAATTTCTCAAACTAACTTCAGTTTATTGTTCCAGAAATGAAAGAGAATGTTATCTATTCAAATATAGCTTAAAGTCTATTTATTCCTGGCACAAAGGAGGCAGATGTGCCTGCATTTTTATCTCACGTGCATTCACAGACTCACTCATGCAGGTTTCTGTTATCTTAAATCCAGAAATGGGTCTGTGAGTCATAAATGTTTGAGGGCAAATTTGTAATTAGAATTAAAATCTTACAGTTTTCCTTAAAACTAATTTTTCCTGGAAGGTCTGGAAAAGTTGATTTCAAAAGTATTTTGTGTAGAATGGAATGATATATTAATGTTCTTTTGTTAAGTTTTTTAATTAATAAAAAAGTTTAAAAAAAAAAGTATTTTGTGTATATTTCATTGTTAGATTTTGAGGCCCAAAATTTAAAAAAAAGAAAAAGTTGTTGTAAGCTCACAACTCAGAAGCCTTGGGCATTTCTAACATGAGATGTACAGGTGCCCCTAGGCTCAGCTGACTTCACTTCCCCAAGGCCTGAACCAAAGAATTCTAAAGTTTAACTGATAGTCCAGTTTATTTTATCCACAATCTATTGTCATTTGTTAGTACAGGGACAATTCCTTTTTATCTCAGTCTTTTCCTAATTCAATTAAATCCACTTTCAAATATGCCATATGAACAGGACAGGCATATAGTTTTGATTTTCTAATGACATAGATATAACTTTCTAATTTCTAATGAAACGTCTCTTCTTTATTATTAAAGCTTGTCTTTGGGCTTCCTGATAATTTAACAAAAATTCTGATCATCAACAATAGTAATTCACATAGATTTTAAAAGGCTACAACGTCCATTTAAAGGGAAAAAAATGAAACAAAACTTTGAATTACATGATTTAATTTAGGTACCGAGCAAAGCTGTGTAAGAGTCAAACTCAGAAAAGTTAGCCAAACTGTTGCGGATCAGTCATGCCTCCCACGAGAGACATATTTAGGCCCTAAGCCCCATCCTGTGAGTGTGAACACTTTTGTAAATGGGACCCTTGAAGACATATTAGTTAAGATATGGGCTCATTTGTGAATAAGGTCTTCAAAGACCCTATTTAGATGAGACCAAATTGAATCAGATGGACCTTGATTCATGTGACTGGAGAGGAAATTTGGACACAGTCAGAAAAAGTCAAAAGAGGAGACCAGAGAGATGGGTCACCATGTGACAGGCAGAATGCGAGCCAAGGAACCCCAAGGATTGTGGCCAGTCAGCCCCAGAAAGCTACAGACTGCAGGAGAAAGCCTGGCCCGTTGACACCTTAGCGTTGGACCTCCAGCCTCCAAAAACGCGAGACAGTAAGTTCTGGTTGTTCAAGCCAACCCATCGGGTAGGAGTTGCCATAGCAACCCTGGCAGACTAAGACACCAGCTTCCAGGACTTTCAACGTTTAAGAAGAAACCTGGAGGTGAGTGTCCCTGTCTGCCTCTGGTTGCTGTGTTTTGAAACTGCAGTTATGAAGACTTTGAATGCATTGAGAGCAGGTGTGAGGCTTTTGCTCATGACACGCTGATGGCTGCTGGAGGGGCTGAGTTTGGTGGCCCCTGTCCCACGACAGCAGTCCCTCTCCCCAGTTCCCACATTCTGATGAGACCCCAAAGAGTAAGGTAACAGCTGGACCACTTTCCTTCTTCAGGGGCCATGTGGGGCATGGGTTAGGAGCAGAGGCTGGTGGAATGTCAAAGCTTTATGATCCCCAGGGCTCATCCAGGCATACGAAGGCATGGGACCCAAAGTTGAGGGTGCACATCAGTCTGGATCTTGGAGGCCTGGTAGGAGCTGATGATGGGACTGGCTGGCAAAAAGCCCTTTGGAGTTGGCTTCAGGAAACACAATAGTGCAGTGCAGTGAGGGAGGGCTGGGGGTGACATCACAAAGCCTCCTGTGAGCTTTCTGGAACAGTTTATGCCTCACTTCCCATCATATTTAGATTAGCCATTTCAAAGGAGGAAAGAGAACAAATAAAGGAAACCACAGATAATCCCCAAACCCCCATTTGAGTTGATAGTTTAAATTCTTTCCAAGCCAAGCCTGGGCTTTTTAACAGAGGGAAATAAATCCATTTAACTCTAACCTCCCTCCTGTGTGCAGCCCCCTGCCTCAGCAAGTGGACAGCAAAAAGGTAAGGGCTGAGGTCATCCCTAATTTAGATAAACCTGTCTGAGCTCCTTTGGAGTGGGATGGGGGTATGGAAAGAGGATTGAATTCCATGGAGTAGGGCCCCTGTCCCATGAATCACACCCCAAAGAAGAGCCGCTGGGGGTCACTGCAAACAAGCCCAGCAGGACAGGTAAGGGCCAGGACAGGTAAGGATGGTCCCAGGTAAGGGCACGGCCACTGGATCCTGAACACAGGGAAGGGTGGAAAGCAAAGAGCAAGAGAGAAAGGTAACGTGAGCCACTGGGTTAAAATTACAGGGTTGGGTCTGACAAAACCGGCCCCTGTGCATAAATGGACTCAGCTTGTCCCTGCGCTTTCACTGAATTTAAAATCGTAGCAGGACTCAGTGGAAGCTTGAAGCCCCCAGTGCTCTCGGGTTCCTTCTTGGAGACTCCCTTCCCTACCTAGCTGCCTGGGAGAGACGACAGCACATGCTCTCCCCAACCTAAAGTCACATTTCCTGGGGACACTGAGTTCTGGGGGTCTGAGTGCTAGCCCAGCTGTGTCACCCATTAGCTTGGCAGCCTTAGGCCAGCCCCTCTTCTACTCTGTGACATATTTTTTTTGCTTATCTGTGAACTGGAATAAAATTAGCCAATCGCTCCTCAGTTCACAGGGCGGGTGCCAGCTAGAGGGACTTTTCCTTTCTAATTATGTAAAAAAATTCAGAGAACACATTCTAAGGGCTTTTTCCTTTCTCTCCGTCCTTCCATCTTTCCCTCTCCTTCCCTCCCTTTCTCTCTCTCTCCCTCTGTTCCTTCTTTCCTTTCTTTGGATATATTTAAATACAATGAAATAGTAGATAGGAAGTCTTTCTGACAGTAAGAATAGTGTAGAGGTATGCCATTATTAAAGACCTGAACCTTATGGAGGGCCATAAGGTAACAGACAGATTGGGCCACAAATTCCAAGTATTCTCAACAGGACTAGCTCCCCTACACATTGCTTCAGGCTTTCTAAAAATTGGAACTCTTGACTTTCAGCCCTGGAAGACCACTGCAAGCTCTCTACCTTTGGGTATTTGAAACTGCTTTAGCCTAAAAAAGGAGCCTTCTTGCCAGCTGCCATTCATTTCAGACTCTTAAATCAGTTTTGCCTCTGCCTTTCATCAGGAAAAAAAAAATTCAGCCTACTGGTTAATTGCTAAGCCCTTAAAGATTTCCAAGTCCAACAGGAAAATTCTTTGCACTCTGTTCTCCTTGTCCTGAGGCTGAAATGAGTTTGACCTTTCCCACTCCTTGCAGCTCTTCCCCACCCTCCTCACGCAGAAGTCCAGACTTGAATCAACCTTCCCTTTGTCTCCTGGGGAAGAGGGGGCAAAGAAAGAAAGGACACAGCTCTGCCCACTCTGCAAAGCTGCTTCAGGAAGGAGCTGAGGCAGAGAACTAGCCCAGCGTTTGAGAAAGAAAGGGACATCTCCTGGTTTCCTAGCCCAGGGACGATGTACTTGGCAGCTGCTCTCAAAGGTTTGACACCCACCTCTCAAGTTAAGCTTAGTTCAAGGGCAGTTCCTGCAGCCAGTCTTCAGCAAGGGCTCCAGGGGCACTAATGCCAATGGCCCCTAGAATCCTCGTTCTCTCAGGCTTCTTCCAAATGGAGCAGGCAAATGTTCTGGGTAGACCAGATGGCATTAGGCTTCCTAAACCAACACTGTTGTCACCAGGCATCAAATCGAAATATGGTCGACATCAAATACAATCTCCAACTGGAAGTCATTGTCGCAAGAACCACTCCTTCTCTCCTAGGAAAGTTTAGGCAGATATTCAAGGAAAAAAAACAGGATATGCCTCAACTATTTTTTTTTCACCTTAGGTGTAGCATATTCACAGAATTAAAATGAAACATTAATATTTTCTTCTCTTTCTTATTGTTAAATGGTTTGGGGAAACAGAGGGGTGATCTCTAGTCCTCAGGACTTTGCTAAGATATTACTGTGCTCATGTGTCACCAGAAGATTCATGCAAGTGATTTCACAAACAGCAATTCTTAAGAATGGAAACCACCACAATTTACCAAGAGAGGGATTTCTTGGCTTTTAAATAGAACTTTTCAATCTTTGAGGTATGTGCTTGGCTTTGGCAGTTTGTGTCCCTTGAAAGACTTTTTGTAAAACATGAGACTCCCTTCACATTAGGCATGTGAAGTTCTACCATTTTTTTTTAAGTTGCAAAGGAGATATTCTTCTGCAGGCCATCTGTTGTTTAGTAACATGCAAATTACCAATAAATAATTCCAGATTCTTTTTTTTTTGCAAGCATGGCTATAAACAAACTCCTCCACATGCAGAAATGGAAGTCATTTTCCCTTTGAAAACTCATTAGGTTCTGCACGATTGGAAGCAATCACAGGCATGGGGGGGTAGGAGGGAGCTTCCCAGCAGATGCAGAAGAGTGTTATTACTATATACAAGTAATAACAGGAAACCAAGCATTGAAAATTCTTAGGGCATGTGAGCTTGTTTCATACGGACCCTTGCCTCCTATGGTTGATTTGCTCAGGTCTTCCCACTGTACTGTGACCCTGTGTAACTATAAAACCCCAGAAGGCCAATGTGTGTGATAGTCTTATTTGCTCTCTTATACAGTGAAAACATTGGCAAGCTGTGAATCCCATCTTATGAAACAACAGAGAATCACAAATGGAAATTGCATTTAACTTTTCTAGTCCAAAGAATTTGTTGAGAAAGCACATTCCCTAAGCGGCATGATGAACAAGTCACAGGCATCCCAATAGGAGTGGGGACTCTGATTCATAGCCCTGATGAGACAGTTCTCAAGTGAGAGTTTATGAGAAGTAGAAGAGTAATAATAAAGAAGGTAAATGTTTATGGAGCAGGTTGAAACTCTCACTCAGTTAACTTGTTATTCTCTTGGAGCAAGATCAAATTTCCAAGGCCAGCATGTAGCCAAAATGAAGAAGCAGCCAAGTCTCATCTCTCTGTTCTCAGAGGGGTGTCTCTCAGAGATCCAATTCTCTCATTCTTTTAAGGTCATCAAAGCTAAAAACAAATCACTCTGTGTTACCTTCCTTTTATTAAGGATTATTTTGATTGAAAGAAAGAGAGGTTCATTGAAGAAAGCCCAAGTTAAGATGAACTCATTGAGGGTTAGAGAATTCTGGTTTCCAACAGTGGTGGAGTAGCCTGGCCAGGTGATAATTCCTACAGATAACAATGACAAAATCAGGACAAAATTATGCAAAAATGAACAAATAAACAACAACAACATACCTTGAACTATTTGATGCCACTGCGGAACTACCAAAAGCAGAAACTGAAGGAAAGTTGACTCTTGAAATGAGACTTGAGTTGGTGGATATTTTCATTTTTTTCTTTCTACATAACAATCTACTACAAACTTAATGACTTAACATAATACACTTGTTTTTTCTGTGAGTCCAGAGTCTGGGTCCAGGCTGTCTGGTCTCTCTGTCAGAGGCCTTAGCAGGCTGAAATCCAGGTGTCGGCTGGTTTGATCTCATCTGAGGCTCAGGCTCCTCTTCCAGCTTACTGTTTGTTGGCAGAGTTCACTTGTCTGTGGCTGTAGGACTGAGGCTCTCAGCTCCTAAGGGAACCCACTGTCCCCTGCCATGTGGCCCTCTCCCCAATGTGGAGGAAACTTCTTTAAGCCAATAGGAGAGTGTCTTCTGCAGCTTAAATCTCTCATATGATTAGGTCAGGCCCATCCAGAATAATCTCCCCTTCAAGTCAACTGATTGGGAACCTTATTTACATCTGCCAAATCTCTTCACCTGTCTCACATGATTGACCTAATTATGGAAGTGAAATCCCCTCAAGTTCACAAGTTCCATCCACAGCCAAGGGAAGGGGATTATACAGGCATATACAACAGAAGGTGAGGATATTAGGTGGTCATCTTAGAACTCTGTCTACCAGAGCAAGAGTTAAATTTTAGCATTTTCTGGCTGATGGCACACCTTAATTTGATTTGCAAGCACAATCTGTCTTATAAGCTTAAGGTGTCAGAGAACAAAGTTCATATTTGACAACGTAGGTGGAAAATTAGGAGGAAAATTCCAGAAGGAAGGAAACTGCAGAGTGTTTAAGCCCATAATGATGCCTATAAACTCTTCTCAAGTAATTTGCTAAGCAATGAACCATGCCTGTGCATGGGAGCCATCCTGGAGCTTGGTAAATAAAGCAGCTGGAAGCTGAAAGAACTGAAAAGAAATTTCAGATATTGGACACCACAGGGGAGACAGTTTGGAGGCTTGCTAGAACAAAACTTGACACTCTTCACAGAAACATAACTAAATCCAGAGTCTCTACATGTATCATTCACAATATTCTGTATATAATAAAAAATTTACTATGTCTATAGGAAGAAAAAAATAACAGATGAAAATTTCACTGGATGAGCTTAACAGCAGTTTGGAGATATTTGAAAAAAGGCCAGAGATCTTGTAGATCAATAGAAATTATTTCATGTAAAGAACAGAGAAAAAAGATTGAAGGAAAATCAACACATTTTCAATGACCTTAGGACAATATCAATTTATGTATATAATTGCAGTTTCAGGAATAAGAGAAAAGAAAGGAGAGAAAAAAGGAGAGGGATAGTGAGGAGGAGAATATAGGGCAAGAGGACATGAAGAAATAATGGCCAAAATTTGCCAAATTTGGTGAAAAGCATCATAAGATTATGGGGATTTCATAGGAACCGAAGTACAGAAACTGCATTACAATCAGAACTCACACAAACAACTATGAACAAGGCAAATACCAAGGTGGCATCCTGTCAGTATCTCTTAGAAGCCCAATACTCTTGCTGTCTGTACTCTGATCACATTTATGTATCTATTCCATTCTTCCTCACTACCAGATAGTTTTCCTCTGTTTATACTTTCATGTGCCTCCCTCTGATATCAAATGCACTTGCCCCTTATGGGTCATGATCTCACTACTCTACCTCATGCCTTACACCCTCAGTTTCTTCTTCTAGCATCTCAGTCCTTAAGTTTCCTGCTTTCAATTTTAGAAGCATCTAATCTTGCCTTTTCTTGCAAAACCACACAAATTATACATTGCTTATTGATAAGCCCATTCAGCTGCTTACTTTAGTCCAATCAGCTGTGGGAATATGGAAGGGATAGATAAAGACCAACATCTCTAGGCTTACTCCCCAGGAAATTTGGGGTGTTAAGTGAGGCAAACCCTTAAAATGAAAGGGTGAAGCTCTGATTGAAACTTCGGAAAACAGGGAGTGAGGAGGAAGCATCATCAGTATCTGGATTGAGGATGCACCAGTGACTACACAAAGTCCTGATGCAACAATTTTCCTGATCTACCTCAAAATACATCAGAAAATTATTTGCATTTTTTCTTTATCTTAACATTTTACTCCAAAGAGCCACCACCATCTCTCAGTTATAGAGCGTTATAAACCCGTCACAGATGGATTTAAGAAACCTGATTTCTAGATGTTTGATATTACAGCTGAGTTTTACTGGTTTGATGATAAATTATGTAGTAACTTGCAAATGAAGGTATAAAACCCTGTAGAAAATGCTAAAATAAAATCTTAGGCATTGTCCCTGACTCCAGGAAGTTTGAGCTAGATAGTAGGACCTTAAATATATATTAAAACCTAACCTCCAAATGGCTTTATTTTCTAGTCCAACCCTCCCCCTTCCAAACCTCCCTTTAACTATGCAGCAGCTTCTAAATGGCAGGGACCACATCTTGTTCAATTTTATATCCTAAACCATAAGCACATAGCAGGTTCAGAAACCATTGTTGAATGGAATTGAAACCAGGACCATTTTTATGGAACTGCCTCTCTTTATTTAATCTTTTGTTCTTAGGACATTTTACAGCCATTATGTGTCATTCCTTTCTCCACCCCCAAAAGAAGTGTTTTTGATTCCATGTGATCTTAGAAATTTAAAATTTATGAATATTTATCTATTAAAACAATGATTATGAGCAATCAAATTATCCCCATCAAGCCCACAACTCGAGCAGGCAATATGAAATTCCTACAACTTCATAATCTCTACTAAATGAAGAATTAACTACTGACTTTCAAAATGACAATTAAAAAACCAAATGGCAGTAATTGCAAGTCTGACCTAACCATCAGAAGATGAAATTGGCAAATTTGAATGGACAGGAGAACCCTGGGGAACTTGGCTCTATTTATTGAAGGATGACCATGGAAAATGACTATCATATCCATCTGACAGTGAGAGGATGTTTCCAGCAAAATTAATGATTATGGTTTTCCATTGGATGAACATGGTAGAAATTTTAGCCTTTCTTTTCATGCTAAAATCTTTAAAAGGAGGATAAAAATGTAGCTTTCATATGTTAAGTTCAAAGAAAGCATTTTGTTGCTATAGCCAAAATGCTTTATAATTGATTTTCAAGATTATCTTTGTCTAATGAATGTGTTTCTAACTAGAAACATTAGATTCCTGATTAAAATACCATGAAGTGTAATTGGCACAACCAAAAATTGCATGTGAAATTTTTATAAAGCTGATTAAAGACTAAACTGAAGATAGGATTCAACAATAAGAAATAACACTAGTAGAGAACATTGGTGTAGTATTTTTTAAATTAATATTATGCGTTCAATATTTAACCAAGCAAAAAAAAAAAGCATTGCTTCTTTGAAATATTGACAGCCAATATGTTATCAGCCAACAGACTGATGGGACATTTATAAGTTTAGTAGAAATGATGAGACTTTTATAAGGTTAGTAGAAATAAATTCAGAATTTGATGCTAGAATGGTGAACTAAAGGAGGATAAAATAATAAAACCTACTCTCTAGAATACTACTCTAGAATGGACAATTAAAAGAAGATAATTTAAATCTTAAAAATGAAAGAAAAAATCATTTGTAGCATAAAAAAACTAAGTGTACTCATTCAACTAGATCATATCAGGAACAAAAGTCATGTTGAACGACTAATATTAATTACACATTTTATTGAGCTATGAGAACTAAAACAAGGAAATTGAGATGAGTAGCTCATTGGTTTCACACTTGTTATAAAACATACGCGTTTGACTTAAAAGGAGAACTGAAAAAATAACTTTCAGCATTAAGCACAAATTTAGGATAATTCAATGACTAGCTGCCTAAGATATGACCTTATAACCACTTTTGGATACATGATGGGAATGCCAACTAAATGCTTTAAAAAATTAGATTTGGGGTGCAAGGGTAGTTCAGTGGTAGAATTCTTGCCTGCTATGCGGCAGACCAGGGTTCGATTCCCGGCTCATGCATTTCCCAAACAAACAAACAAGCAAACAAACAAAAATCAACAAATGGTGCTGCAATAACAGGATTCTCACTTGGAAAAAGAATGAAATGTGATGCCCGCCATATAGCATACAAAAAAAAATTAGATTTAATTTAGACAAGATATAAACATTCACTAGAAGAGTTTACAAAACAACAGACTATCAATCAATAAAAAGCTCATTGAGGTCTTTGGCTAAAAGGGATTTAATTTTAAATTGTGCTATTATGGTTTAAAATTTAGCATGAACTGTTGTTTATTATTGATAATGATAGCTTACCATGTAGATTCACGCTATTTCACTTTTAAAAGGATTAAATCTTCCTATTTTTTTAGAAAATGTGTTTAAAATATCGAACGAAGTTTCATGTGATTACATATTTAGGGGGAAGTGTTTTGATATCTGTAATTTAATTTATAATACACAAAAAAATAAGATGAACTTATGGCTAGATGGGGAATGTCATGGTGAGGTTCATGTGTCAGCTTGGCCAGGTGGTGGTGCCTGTTTGTCTGGTTGAGCAAGTGCTGGCCTGTCTGTTGCAATGAGGACATTTTCATAGAATTAAATTATGAGCACATCAACTGCATACACAGCTGATTCCATTTGTAATCAGCCAAGGGGAGTGTCTTCTGCAAGGAGTGATACTTAATCTAATCACTGGAAGGCTTTTAAGGAGGATTCAGAAGAGACAGGCTCTCTTCCTGCTTCGGCTGGCAAACCTCTCCTGTGGAGTTCATCCAGACCCTCCATCGGAATCATTGGCCTCACAGTTTGCCCTGCAGATTTTGAACTCTGTGCTCCCACGGTTACATGAGACACTTTTATAAGCGAGTGTTTCCTGTTTATTCTGTTTCTCTAGAGAACCCTAACTAATACAGGGAGTGAATAGATACATGGATATGTAATAAATCGACTATCATAAAATGCTAAAGGTAGAATCTAGGTGTTACGTGTATTGGTGTTGCTGAAAATTGTTTCTACTTTGCTGTGTCTCTGAAAATATTCATAATGAAATGTTGGGAAAAGAAGAAATTGCATGTAAAATTTGTAACAGGAATTATTTAATTCCCCTATATTTTAATAATAAAAAATATTTACATGACTAAAAAGGAAAAGATTCACATACAAGGAATGCCCAAATGTATTTCAATAAAGACTATTGTCTGACCATAAAAGATCAATATATAGTATACTCTTGAAAATATTTGAACAAATTGTACAATATAACTGTTATTTTCAACATTCTTAGTAATATTCCCAAATTTAAACATCTGGAAGAAGAAAAACTAAAATACCCTGTGGAACCAGTCTCAGACACCCCCTCCGTATTTGGGGTTCTGGCAGTCCCAGGCTACGCTTTTCAGAGCCACTCCTATTAAAACAATTCAACTGAAGCACCCCATGATATTTATCTATGTTTTTCCACATTCAGTGATACTGTAGATGGTAATTTTTGTGCCACAGCAACTCTTCAACTCATTCATTTTTTTTCCTTTCTAGGATATGGACTGCCCTAGATGGTGGGATTTTTTAGGGGAATGATCACCACAGCCTGGAAAACTGGCTGCTTCCTTCGTATGCAGTCATATGTTGGAGGTGGTCATTGAATTTTTTTAATGTTTTGATTTTTTTATCAAAGAATTACGTATAAATACGAATACAAATCTAAATATACATGTGCACAACACACAAAACACCCAATACATGAGTGTGTAGCTCATCGAATTTTCACAATCCAACATGCTTGTGTAGTTGACACCCAGATCCAGAAACAGAACATGAAATTGCATTTTATTTGCCTTATGCCTTGGCTCCCTCTGCCATCAGGCCAACAATAAGCTCCTTGAGGACTGGTTCTGCAATCTGCACAGCTTGCCATGTTGTCTCAAGTATGGTACCCATTGCATATTAGGGGCCTGTTCAATATTCATTGAATAAATTTGTTGACTGATATTGAAGAGAGGAAACCAGGCTTTTATTAGAAATAAGCAGAGCCACAACTGTTGAAAATGAAATTCGTTTCTCTTTGGCTGTTACTAACACATTTCTGCTATTATGTTAATATACAGCAAAGCTTGGTAAAATGGCTGTTATTGGGGGTAAATTCAGATAACAATTGCAAAAACAAAACATGGGTGTCTTTCCCTATGACAGCCATGGCCTGGACAGTCGCAGCCCCTCCCACTCTGGCCAAAATTGGGTCATAGTTAGGAGAGTGTGAATAGGGGTGTGTGTGTGTGTAAAGGCAAATGTGCCTGGGGAACAAAATGCCCTGAATTTGACAAAATCTGTTACTATCTGGCTAGCCAAGTGATGATAAGAATTTTCTTCTCCTCCTTTTTGTTCGGGAAGGTGGGCAAAGCTATTCTGGGAAAGGACTGGGAGCAGCCTGAGTCCAAATCCCACAGGCTGAGCCCAGAGTTTTCATCCAGCCTGAATCTGTGCCTGCTTGCCAGCCAAGGGCTCGCCACTGTGGATTGTTCTTTGAAAAGTGAAGAAATGTGGGTCCTTGGTTTGCTCATCTGGAACTTAGAAAACGTGTTGGGTAGCTGCGTAATCTCAAAAGGCTGGAAGCTCACGTAGAGCTGGTAACAGGGGGCACGTGCTTTCAGAGAGGAAGGTGGGAAGAGGCCCAGCAAGCTGGGCACCTTGCAGGGGGAGGGCGGGCCCTGGGAGAGAGTCCAGCCTCCCCACCTCCGGGAGATTGCTAGGATGCCTTTGTTTATCTCTCAGGAGGAAACATAGTTAGACTCTTGTTTATCTTGTAAAGGAAATGTGGAAAGCCTGGGCTAGGTGAGAAGGAGTGGCACCCCTTTCTTAAAAGAGACCTGCAGTAGAGACCTGCCAATGGGGTCCCCCATTAAAGGGGGGTGAGGAGTGGGGGTGGGGGATGGAGTGGGTAGGAGGACTGCGCTGTGGTGCCAGCAGGGTTTCTGCTATGTGTGAATCATTCCAAATCCTTCAAGCTTCTTGCCAAGGCAATGAAATCCTTTGGCTCAGGGTGGGATTTGGATCCGGGACAATTTGCTCTAAAGGGGGTTTGGCATACATAAGTCATTATTATTAATAAACATTTGGAGAATGCCAACCTTATGCCTAGTGCTGAAATAAAGCTTTCTTTTTTTCCTTTTATTTCTTTTTAAGGTCCAGTTACCAAGTGGAGGAAAACACTAGTCAGCTCTTTCTTGTCCCAGAAGTGGCAATTTCATAGTCACTCTGGTCCTACCACCACATCGTGGAACCTCTAGGTGCAGTTTTCCAATGATCTTTTCTCTTCTTTTAGGAGAACATTCCAGAATACCATAAGTTATGTCTTTAAACTCTTCACCCCTTTCATTATCGAAAGAATGGATTAGGGGAGGAATGCCAGTGCCTTCTGACTTACCCTCCAGTCTGACCTGTTCTTAGAGGGTGACTCATGTCATAATGGCTGGACTTCAATGCTGTGTGGCATGGCGTGGAACTGCTTCTAAATGACTGCTCTTAAATTACACAGATGCATCTTTAAAAATATATAGTGGAAAGAGCAATGTTTATTTTCAGTTGTTTTTTTCTTTTTCCTGATTTTTTCCTCCCATCATGGCTATCTGCCTGTCCCTCTCTTTTCACTTGCTCACACAGGGAGGAGTGTGGCTTCTCTCATGCAAAAACTGCTTGAAAAAATTCCCTTTTTAAAATGTTCTGGCAGTGATTTGTGTTTAGGAGAATTGGCATCGAAGCAAAATAAGCATTCCTAGTTCCACCGTCTTTTTATTTCCTTAAGCAATAATTTTTTTGAACTGACAGTGATCTCCACTAGAAAAGATGGGGTAAGGGTTGGGAAGAGAATCAAAGGAGCCTGTTAAATGAGGAGGAGGAGACAGCAATAGCTTCTAGCATCTTTATGATGACTTTCATTTCAGAATCTCCAAGTACCCTTTAAACATATGTTCAAAGGAGCTGATTTAACTGACAATTTACTAAATAGAGAAACTAGAAGAAAAGAGACGTTAAAAGTTCACATGCTTTTCATTCGAGTTTTGGGGACTCTAGACTTATGTTAACCCACTTCTCCCACTGCCCTGACACACCTCGTCCTGATCTAACAAATAGGCTCACTTATCCTTGAGGGATATAATTTGAGACGCTGTTCAGAGACAGCTCTCCCCAAAATTCCTCTATTGCAGGTCCAACAGAGTGTTTGAAAATTTACCACTAAAGAATCATTTGTTTATTTAACAAATTCTTATTCTATGCCTCTTCTATGCCAGACCAGAATGACACAGCTTTGGTCTGAGGACTGGTAACCTCCATCTCCCAAGGTCATGGCCAATATCACTAACAGAGCATGCCACTGATTCATGAAGAACCCAGATTCAGGAAGCCATTCAGAACCACCATCCATTTGCTTCTGTCACTCCCCCACTCAAAACTTCTCAATGCTTCCCTCTTTCTTAAGATAAAGACCAAAGCACTTAAACTGGACCCAAAACCCTGTGTGATCCGATCTTGCTTTTTCTCCTGCTGCTTCTCCAGCCTCAACTTTGATGGGCTTTAGCCTTGCCCTCTGTGCTCCAGCTACGTTCTCCTCTAGCTCCTCCAAAGTCCCTTCTTCCTTCTAGCTTTAGGACCACCACACTTGCTGTCCCTCTGATTAGAAGAGACCCTGCTTCTCCCAACACATGCTAGCTAGTTAACTCCTACTTATCCTCAAGCTCTAAACTCAGGTGTCACTTCCTCTGAAAAATTCCTTCATCCACACTGCACCTCATCTAGCTCGAGTCTCCCTGCTTCTGTCCTTCACACCACTCTGTCCTTTTCTTCCCAGCACTCATCATGGCTTCTAACTATTACATATTTATCTGTGCTGTTACTGTCTGTCTCCTTCAACAGGCCTTTGCATTATTATTTTGCTTCGCCACCATTGTCCTTGAAGCAGAGCTTCATATCTGGTCCATCTTAGGTACTCATTTAAAATTTATTGAATAAATTAGCATAAGCAGATTACAAAATAAAATCTGTGTTTCATTGCTTTGCAAACTAAACACTATGGATACAAAGTGGGGCATTGTGAAAAGAGCATTGGAAGTCAAAGAAGCCAAGGGTAGTCCCAGTTCTTCACTTACATTGTGACCCTGGACAAGTGACTTAGCTATTGTCTTATTTTCCTGGGGCTGTCGTAACAAAGTACCACAAACTGGATAGTGTAAAACCAAAGAAATTTAGTGTTGGGTAGTTCTGGAAGCTAGTAGCCTGGAATCAAGCTGTTTACAGGTCCATGCTCCATCTGAAACCTGGAGGGGACAAACCTTCCTTGCCTCTTGCCCACTTTTGGTGGTTTGACAGCAAATCTTGGCATTTTTTGGCTTGTAGGTGCAGCACTGCCTTCTCTGTTCCCTCCATCTGCACATTCTTCTCCTGGGTGTCTCTTCTTCTCCTTGTCAACAAGTACACAGGTCATATTGAATTAAGGGCCCATCCTACACTGGTGTGACTTCATCTTAACTAATTACAATGGCAATGACCCTGTTTCCAGATAAGGTCACATTCCCAGGTACAGGGATGAAGACTTCAACATACCTTTTGGGGGACAAAATTCAACCCACATCAGTTCTCATTCATAGAGGGAGCACTGCGTAGCAGGAACTATGGTAAATATTTTATATATACTGCTTCTTTTAATCTTCACACCACTATTGGTTTAATCTTCTCGTTTTTATCTTACAGATAAAGACTTAAGAAGTTAGGAGGGTCACACAGTGAAGTAAATAAGGAGCAGAGACAGGTGACACACCCACGCTGAGGCTCTGAAGCACCTCCAGCATCGTTCTACACCTGGGAGACTCTGTCTGCTCATTTAAAAATGGGAATGATTTCCTAAGTAACTCACTTAAAGTGCACAAAGCTGGTCATTTTCTCTTTCTTTTCATCCTCTGTACCGCTGTGTCTCGGTCAGGTTAATTCCTGTTCCCCTGATCACTAGAGGCAAATTTTTCTAGGATGGGGCAGGGTGGATGTACCTATTAGTCTAATTCAGTTTTTCCATTTGTTTGATTAACCTTTCCTGCACCCTCCCAGAGTGTGGTGGCTTCCCACAACGGCTGTGAGTCCCACGCTCTTTGCTCCATATACCTCTTCCACCCCAGGTTACCGGGAGTCACCCATTGGGGTGCGCTCGGCTGGGGGTCGGCGCTGAGTGCAAGCTGTGGCACCTCCGCCCCCACGAGGCTTCCTTCCGTGGCTGGCCCAGTGCAGCATTCCCACGGGGGTCCCGAAGCTGCAGCGAGACCTGGAGGTCCCCTAGCGTCACTTCCACCACGTGCAGCCGGGGGCCCGGGGCGGGGAGGGGACGCCACCTCCTCATGGGGGAAGGCCAGCGGCTCACTGCCAAGGAGCCCGGGAGGAAAATAATCTACCCCAACTTATGGTGGGATATGAGGCAGTCACTAAAAATAACATCCACGAAGGATTTGCTCAAAATACAGGCAAAGCTTTGCGGAAATTAGGGGAACAATGACAGCTGTTAATATCACAACAAAGTTTAGAAACGAATGAACCATGACTAAGCCAGTGTGCAAAATATAAGAATAAAAATGAACAAAAATGGAGAAGTCAGAATGTGACCTTCAAAGTATCCCCAGGATGCATGGAACTGGACAAACAGCCGGGCAGTGCCTGGGCGGACATCTCCTCTGGGAAGACAGCCAGGAGGGACACTGGCTTAGAGGTGTACAAAGCACCTGGTACAGGTATGGAAGGTGCTGGCTTACAGGTGTGTGAAGCCTTGGCTTGCAGGTGTGTGAGATGCTGGTTCACAGGTATGTGAGGCTCTGACTTGCAGGTGTGTGAGGTGCTGGCTTACACATATGTGAGGCCCTGGCTTGCAGGTGTGTGAGGTGCTGGCTTACACATATGTGAGGCCCTGGCTTGCAGGTGTGTGAGGTGCTGGTTTACAGGTGTGTGAGGCCCTGGCTTGCAGGTGTGCAAGGTGCTGGTTTATAGGTGTGCGAGGTGTCAACTTACAGGTACGCAAAGTGCTGGTTTACAGGTGTGAGGTGCTGGTTTGCAGGTGTGTGAAGCACTGCCTCGTAGGTGTATGAGGTGCTGCTTCCATCATCCTTGCAGCAGGAGCTTGCCCTGGCCAGGTGACTGAGCCTTCCACCTTCACCTCGCCTAGTCCCGACCCCACCGTCCTCTCTCATCTACCCAACTTTCTCCATCAGCTCCCTGAGCCAAGGTCTGCTCTGGGTCTGGTTGGGTCCCTCTTGTTGCATGCTTGCTCTCCTTTCTGATGGTAACAGCCCTGCCTACCCTTCGGTAGCCCAGGACTCCTGGTGGTACCATGAGGTGTGAGTGGAGGGGCCGAGAGGGAGGGTGCTTGGGGACAGCCATCCAGGTCCTCTCGCCCAAGCATGCCTGGCTGAAATATTCTAAACTGGGGGCTGCTCTGCCCACTGGGTGGGAACCACATCCAGAAGGGTTAGGGGTGCTCTGGGAAGGGGAGTCAGAGGTTCTTTGGGGTCTTTCTAGATGCTTCTGACTGCAGGGTGGGGCCTGGGCCAGGGACCTCAGCAGGAAGGGGCTTCTCCCTCGATCTCAAATTAGACAAAGCAGCTATGGATGCTTTCAAGACTCTGATGAAATGAAAGATGAAATGAAAACTTCTTTGGGCCATCTGTACTTTTTTTTTTCCTTCTTAGAATCTTCAAGTTTTAGGGTAGAAAAGAACTTTGCCCTTACTCCACTTTCACAGTATTCCACTGATGCACCCTTTGTGCCAGAGGACAGTGTACCCCAAAATTCTTTGGGTTTACCCAGAACTATTCACTGAAAAAAGAATGTTTTTGAAACCTCATATTTTAGCCTTAATATTTAAACATAACTTTGGCATTCTACTGACTGATCATTGCAATAAAATCCTAATGTTTTAACTTGCCATCTTCCCAGGAAGAATGTTTCATGGGTTCTTTGTGTCTTCGTGAACCCCCAAGCTCAGCCGTTTCAGATGGAGAACTACAGATAGAACACAATCTCTCACTGCTGAGGGTGGAGCGACCCACTTGTCCAGAGCCAGCTTGTGACTCAGCCCACTTGGCAAGAAGCCGGTCTCTGACTGAACCCCCCAATCTGTGCCCCCCCCACCAGATGTCCTTCGCTAACAGATGCCACCTCTTGGGGCGCAGCTCATGCTCCGACTGGGGTTTGGGTGGAGAGAAGATGGGCAGTCATACCATCCAGATGCCAAAAGATGATGTAACTTCTGCAATTTAATTGCTTGTAATAATGAAGGAGTTGAGAAAAGCAGGGAATAATTAAAGATATTGAGCAAAGCAAAAGTTCAGGTTTAGTAAGTTAAAGATATTGGCAGGGGCAGAAAATGGGGAACCTCAAAGCCACAACCACCTACTTTTTTTTAGAATAGTGGGGCTATGCTGACTATATTTTATAAACCAAAAAATATGGCCTGACAAAGAAATTGAAAACATGGTTAAAAAAAATTCTCTTTGGACGTAGGAATTTATTTTTTGTAAGCCTTAACAAGAGAATAAAAGTAAATCACATATATGTTTTAAATGGTCTTTTGGAAAAGAATAAAAGGACTCATCATTGGGGATCTCCCAGAAATTCTGCCTTCTAAGTATGCCGCACGAGAGAAAACTGACTTTTTGCTTTCTTGGGTGTGTAAGTTTGTGGGTCCTAGAAGTTTTTTTTTTTTGCTACAAACCTGACTCAAGTCATATAACTCCTGTTGCTCAATTTATTTGTCTGTGAAGTGATAGAATGACAAAAATTACCAAGGACCTTTGAATTTTTTAAATTCTACGAAGCTATGCCTGCTTAAAATATTTCCTTTCAAACCCAACTTCCTTATCTTATTTAACAAATTGTTTTATTGGTTGGTAGGAGTTAAAAAAACCAACCAACAAGCAAATAAAAACACTAGAGGGCCAGACTTCAGCTCTCCACCTACAGTGACCCCACAGGAGAATGATTCAATGAGATGTTTTCTCGCTGCTTTATTCTCGTTTGGTCAGAGGTTGACAAATGGAACGTATGCAATGTTACTTGTTGAATGAATGAATGCATCTCTAGGTATCGCTACTGTGTGTGTTAATTCAAGAAATGGCTGTTCTTTCTGAAAGACATATCACTTTTTTGAAATACCTTGTAGGGTTTACCAACAAGAGCAGCGTGATTGCCCTGATAAGTTTATAATTTACAATTACCTACCAACTATAAACTGGCATTAAATGTAAGTGATGGAGAAAATTGCAAGGAAATGATGGGATTTCTTCTGTGATATCTTGGCATGCAGCTAACTGAAATATTTTTAGCAGTTTTGTTGATATGTAAAACCAGCTAACTGAAATATTTTTAGCAGTTTTGTTGATATGTAATTCACATACCATATAATGCACCAGCTTAAAATATACCATCCAACGGTTTTAGCAAATTTGCAGAATTGTGTAATCATCACAATAATCTAATTTTAGAACATTTTTATTACCCTAAAAAGAAACCTTTTTACCCAAGCAGTCACTGCCCACCCTCTCCCATTTCCCTCCCACCCCTTATTCGCAGCTCTAGGCAAACACTCTTTTACTTTCTATTCTGGACATTTCCTATAAAGCAGAATTGGAAAAAAAAAAAAAACCTTAATGTAACTTAATCCCAATTTTGTCATATCTCTTCCTTATATGTCTGCATGTCTATATCTATACAGGAGGCACACCTAACTATAAGTTGATTTGTCTCAGTTCTTTTACCTTTATGTTTATTTTCTGCTCTGGAAATGTGTTACTTCTGTATCCAAAGACGTTATTTTTTTTTCTTGAAACTTATGGGTCCTATTGACGAAGCTATGAACTAATTATAAATTGTGCATATGATCCCCATTTTTATGGAGAAATATTTTAAAAGTCAAGGTGAGAAATGTTCCTCTTAATGATGAACCTCTCTTTTTGAAGCTTGATAGCTTTGCCTCCTAGTCCATACTTTCCCAATCCCTTATGATAAATGTTATTTTAATTCATATGCTGTAGTTTGTAAGATGCTTTTAAATCCTTGCTGGAATGTGGCCCAGGGTAAATATATAAGTAAATAATAAGAAATATTGATCAGTTTATTATAGATACGTTAGGTAGAGATGAATAGGCAAGGATAATTATGAGGAATTGAAATTTATCCCTACGGTTAAACAGTTTCCTTTTCGGATGTGCCAGCTTTCCTTTTCACATTCACTAACAAAGGGAAAAGTTGAATAATTTGGATTCTCTCCACTTTCTTTGTCCCTTAGAGGAGCTCCTTACGTGCAAGGGAATTTCTCAGATTTGGGAACCAGACAGACTATATCAGAATTATGTGTGGCGCTGATTAAAAATGTGAGGTTTGACTGAGGCAACGTCTCAGAATTGATCTCTAACAGGTGTGGCTAATGTACACTGCTCAGAAACCTGGGAATGAAAGCGGAGGGGAGAGGCCAGGGCAGTTCTAGGTGGAGAGCCCCCTGCCACCTCTGCCCACCTCCCCAACTCGAGCCCTCCTTGCTGGGCCAGGGACAGGTCGATGGCGTGACTGCAACGTGCAGACCTGTCTAGAGTTTCTGGACTGCTGCAGAGAGGCTGCATTTCTCTCAGGCGGGGTCCCTGAGAGCCCACCCTCCTCCCTCCCCTAGCCCTGAGCTCAGATCCCAAAGAGTTCCGTGACCCTGGGGCCTTCTGTGTGAACTGGGATTTTGTCACCATCAGTTAGCTATTGCTAACTCATGCATTAAAAAGGACCGATTCCATGGTCTTTTTCCTAAGCACGGGCCTTCTGAGGCCAGATCTACCTTCTAACAGAGACTTGCTTCTCCTGGATGGCCCCCTCTGTTCCCACCTAGCCTAACACGGTTCCCTCTGGAAGCACTCACGGGAACACAGTTTCCAGTGCCTGCCTTGTGTCAAGCCTGGTCTCTGACAGAAATAGTTCATTCCCAGATGCAAATACAGAACACAGATAAACATAAGTTATTTGCGAAAGTGAAAGAATGTCAGCATGGGCATTCCTTAAAGTGTGGCTTATATTTCTATGTACACTTTCTAGGAAGATTATGTTTAATGAGGAAAATACCTTGAACTGGTATTGATAATTTAGGAACAACCATCCTGCTTTTAAATATGGGCATTCAGGAAAAAATAATGGGTTTTTTTTTCAAGAGAAAGAAATGAGGGAGCAGACACATATGTGAGTTGTGTGAATGTGAATGTGTGTATATGAGAGAGTTGTGTGCATGTGTGTGTGAGGTGCATATGAGCGCAAATTGTGTGTGTGCAAGGTGTGTGTGTCTGTGAGATGTGTGTTTTGCATTGTATAAGGTATGTGTGTGTGATTCCAGGGTGCTTTCTGGCCCTAAGACTTTCTACAAGATGACACTGTAATAACCTCCTTAGTCTAACAAGAGGGTTTTCCATCTTTGTTTTCAAAGACGATGAGTTTTTTTCCAGCAAGATATAATTGGCTCTCTTTGAACTGCAGAAAGCAGGTGGCTTCAGGATGCCTCTCTCCCACCTTCAGACATCAGAACGTCTTTCTCCTCTGCAAGTGCTTGGTGGCACCAGCTTTTCTGGTGGCAGCAGGATGGTAAACGCTTGAGTGTGAGTGTGAGCTGTGAAGGATCTGTGAATGTCAGTGAGTTTGTAAATGTGTCCCCAAGTGTGCAGATATTTGTGTATATATGTGTGTGGGAATGGGGAAGTGTGTGTGTGTGTTTGTGCTCTGTAAAAGTGTCTGCCTAAAATTGATGAGGCCTAAGAGAGTATAGAAGGTTCTGGCACTTTTCTCCTCTTAATCACTGATTCACATGGTGCCTGATTTAGAGTCCCTCATCTAAGCCTCTATCAGGAGCCGGCTACTCGGGGTGGGAGAGATGGGCTAGGTGCCTGCAGAGGTCCCCACTGCCTCACCCCACTGTGACCAGGGCATCCCAATTGACAGCTCTGGCTGAGAGAGGAGAACCCTGCGGACAGGAAACCAGCTGCACCCTGAGGGGGTCTGAAGGGCGAGCATGGGCTCCATTTCACTCCCCATTACCCAGCCAGGGTCCAAGACTAAAGAACACCAGTTTCCACATAGCCCAGGCTGTCCGTTTCTGGATTAAATTCTGCGCTTTCCCATGCATGGTCCATAACACTTAATATAGGGAAACATTCTCACATTCATATAAAGATGCAGTGGAGGAAACAACCTTTGTCTACATGTTTTATAAATTCTGAAAACTTTTATGCTAGATGCTACTATTGCATGCGGTAGAAGATGGTATCTAACAGTAAAAATGACACAGTATGTGTCATCAATTCTTAAATATACCTTTCTCTCCTGCATTAGGATATTCCAGGGAAAGAAACCAACAGGATATGTGTATGCACAAATATGAATATAAATATAAACATGAAGAGATGTAATTTAAGGAATTGGTGCACGAAACATGGAGCTGGCAAATCCAAATTCTGTAAGGCCAGGAGATTCTGGTAAGAGTGATGCTGAAGCCTTGAGTCCCAGTTTCTCAGGGATGCTGGCAGGCTGGAAGTCCCAGGAAGAGTTGCGGTTGAAGTGTGGACTCTGAAATCCGCAGGGGAGGCCAGCAGACTAGACATTAGTGGAGAGGCAGAAGGGTGTAGAGAGCCTGGAGGCAGAACGGCTTCTCCCTGGGAAATCTCTGTTCTTGGCTTTTAAGGCCCCCACCCAATTGATTGGATGAAGCCCACCCGCATTATGGAGGGTGATCTCCTTAAGTTAAAGCCTACTAATTGCAGACACCGATCCCATCTATAAAATGCTTCCTCAGCCATGTCCAGGGCCATGTTGGAACAAACAACTGGACAAGCAGACCCACAAAAGTGACCATCACAGTTAAACATTTAACACCTTTCAGATTGCAACTTGCAGTTAAAGGCATATTGCCGTTTGATCAGCAGCATATTTCTTTCTTTCTTTTTTGGTGTGTCTTCCAATAAGTAGCACGTTAACGTTGGTAAAATAGTACCATATTAATTTGTTTAAATCCTGATGTCTCATGATTCAAGGGAAGGAATGCTGCTGGAGGGAACCTGCTCTGTATGGAGGGAGCTGTCTCGGCTCCTCGCCCGAAAGCCTCATCACTCTGTGGAGGTGGAACGAGAGGTTCCAGCTGCTGGGCCACAGAAGGGGTCTGGCCCCCTCGTTTCTTGGCATTCTCAGGTTCAGGGGACCGAGGTCCGAGTCCTCCTGCCCACACTTCCGGGGTCTGACGGCCAATCGCCCAGGAAGTACCGTCAGGCCTTCAGCTGTTGGTGACGTGCAACCGACACTCCCCTAGGGCTTACCCGGCGCCCGGCACCACACTTAGCCTTTTGCGTAGACCATCTCTGATTCTCAAGGCTCTTTGAGAAAGGTCCTCCAAGCATATCCACCAGCAGACCAAAGC
>PVIY010039575.1:0-23007 GCA_004026745.1 Myrmecophaga tridactyla
CCCCCCTTTTTCTGTCAGTCCTGCCCCCTTGGTGCCGGGGCAAAAATGAGCAACCTCCACTTTGATCAGGTTCACCTAAGCTGGGATCCTATTTTTAGTAGTCAGAATTTGTTAATTAGTTCCACAATTGGCGTTTGATTGTGCCCAGTCCCTGCTGCTGGTAAAGTCCTTTCCTTTCCCTCTGGGAAGCGGCCTGTGGGGGAGGGGCGCTGGCTGCCATAGCTTTGGGAACTCACAGTTCTGGGGGTGCTCGCAGCCGGTCCAGCTGGTCCAGACTGGGGTACGCTGTGTGTCTGGTCACTGACGTGGCCCCAGGAGCTGTTCTGTACTGTTTCTGGTTATTTAGTAGTTGTTCTGGAGGACAAACTAAAACGCGCACGTTGTTAAGCCGCCATCTTGACCCGGAAGCTCTTTTAAAATATCTTAATGACAATCTTCTATTTTGTCTCCACAAATATTGGGTGCATAAAGAAATAAAACTGCAGGATGGGTACATTTCTATGCATTTGAGTACATGTGTTTGTTGTCCAAAAACCCAGCATCAGATTCAAAGAGTTATTTATGTTCCTGGGAGCATGCTTGCTTCTCCCGTAAATGACTTGGATAACTGAAAAAAAATGCAAGACTGTCATATAATTTTGTCATTCTAACAAATGGCAAATGATCAAATTTCAATACTATTTTTTTAAAGGTGCATGAAGCACGATTTATTTCTGTTTGCAGCATCATCAAGCTCTTGGTTCCGCACTGTTGAGATCCCTATCCCTGATCCTCATCATCCTCTAGAAATGGAAGAGAGTAGCCAGTTCCAACATATGATTATTGGGGTTCATTTGGGGTTCTGATGGCAGGGTGCAAAAAAAAAAAATACACATTTGCAGTTGGTGGTTGATGACTGTCACTGGCATTTTTCTAGATGTTGTCTAGTAAATTATATCTGGATATTAACTCATTGGCACAAGCATTTCTTCTTTGGAAGAAACTAATTAAGTCTAAATGACTAATTCCCAGTTGCAGTCATGCACACAACACATTATGATTCATGGAGATAGGCATGACTTCACATCCAGAACATGATAACACTTTATTTGTGTGCATTTAAGGAAGGCAGTGGCAGAAGTTCATTTGCTGCACCTGTTACAAAAAGTTGGGAAGGCAAGTAAGACTCTGGAACGGTCCGCACGGCAGGCTGAATGGCACTTCAGGAATGGCAGCCAATACCCGCCGCCTGCTGGCACTCTGCTTCTTCAGAGTCTTGGCATGACTCTTGTACATAGTTCAGAGCTTGAAGGAATGAGAGGAGGGGCTGAGGACCTCCACTGCAATCAGAGTTCAACCAAAGGAGGCAGCTGAGGTACGAGTAAAGGACACGATTTATTTTCAGTATACCAGCAAGTGGTATTTAAGAATATTTACAGTTTTATCTTGTACGCATTGGTTATGCTTCTGCATTTGAATCAGGGGTTATTCTGCATTCCAAATATATATTTTTTAAGCACTGGCATTTTCTAAGAAATGCAATGCCTAGGGTTTTTTTTTTTAACTTTTAAAATTGTATAATATAACATATATGCAAAGCAAAGAAAGAGAAAAGCAATAGTTTTCAAAACACTCTTTAATAAATAGTTACAGAACAGATCCCAGAGTTTGTCATGGGCTACTATACCATTTTCTCAGATTTTTCCTTCTAGCTGCTCCAGAACATAGGATGCTAGAAGGAATAAATATTTGTTTATCATCACAATTGACTTTTTAAATTTTTTGTGAAAAATAACATATATACAAAAGAAGTGCCTAGGGTTTTATACAAATCCTTGGCTCCTGGTGTTTGTAAGTTTCCATCTGCTCTTTCTAGTAAGAAAAGAAAACATAGGTAAAAGGATATTACTGAAACTGCTGAATAGGTTGTAGGGTTTCTCAGCTTATGTCCATTTGTTCAACCCACAGAGGAATGCTTAGAGGTTGCAGGTTATATGCCTTTCACAGGATGAGTACTACTGTGGGCATTGCTTTTGCTTTGTTTCCTTTTATTTCATTGACCACAATTCATTTACCTTTTTTTAAAACAAACAAACAAACATATCCTTACTTCTGGAAACAGATTAGCACTAGAAATATAAATAGAAGAAATAAATATAAATATAACTACAAAAAGAGTAACACTTATTAACACTAGAAATATAAGTTAGTTCTTGCAAGAACTATATCAAATGTATGATTCATGTACAAAGAATGTTTAAGTCCAGGGTACAGGGGGAGAACTGCTATTGCATACCCTAGGATATGCTTAAAAGGAAAATGTCAGCACTACTGACAGCAACAAGGTAAATAATGGGGGGAGGGACAGGAGTTAAGTGGAGGCTTTTCTTTCTTATATGGTGAAGGTGTATTTATTGTTTTTCTTTCTCTTGGGAACAATGAAATGATCTAAAATTGAAAGTGTTGACGGACTGTGGACTTTGGGCACTATACATAATACCTAATGAATGCAGGTGGCTGAAGGATGCACGGACTGAGAAGTAGATTGGTGAACGATGGTGAATATTTGTGAATGAATGCTGTGTTGCTACAAAAAGGAACAAAATCATGAGGCAAGCAATGATGTGAATGAACGTGTGGGACATTTGGTGAGGCAAAATAAGCCAGAAACAAAAGAACAACAATGGTATGGTCTCATTTAGAAAATGCTTACAAGAAAATAGGGGGCTAGATGGTAAGCTTTTATAGCAGACACATTTAGTCTGGAGTGGTAATTATTATGTCTGGATTTCGAGAGGCTGCTTTATATATATATATAACCTGATATTTAGAAATTAGGATGAAGCCAATCAGATTGGGGTTAAAGTAATTCAGAACACAGGGGGAAAGGAAGACAATGTCTATATTTTAGAATCACAAATACTCTTTGAGACAATGGAAGAAAGCTTTATTTCGTCTGGAACTGAAATTTTCTGTAGCATATAATCTAACTCAACCTATCTGTATAGCTCATTTGAACAATGGAAACACAGGGAGCCCAGAATTAGAAAGAGGCCCTTTAATCCTGTATAGCTTAATGTAATGCCTGCATACATCGTACAGTATATGAAGCAGATAATCAAAAAGAATTGGCAAAGTTCCTTGAGGGATGGGAGAAAAAATATGGAACTATTAAACTCTATCATCAGGAAATCCTCTGATACTGTGTCAAACTTTAGGGATATCCAAATCAATAGGCCACACCCTTGATCTCGAGGCTTATTCTCATGAAGTTTATGTGGGTAGCAGAGAAGCTTAGACTACTTATAGGCATGCCTAAGAGTTACTTCTGGAAGACCTCTATTCTTGCTCAGACGTGGTCTCAGTCTCTCTAAGCCCAACTCTGCAAGTGAAATCATTGCCCTCTCTGCTACATAGGACATGACATCGAGGGGTGAAATTCTCCCTGGCGATGTGGGAGAGGACTCCCAGGGATGAATCTGGCCCTGGCACCATGGGATTAACAATTACATCCTGACCAGAAGGGGAAAACAAGTGTAACTAATGAAGTATCAGTGGAAGAGAGAGTTCAAACAAAGTCAAGAGGCTACTCTGGAGGTTGCTCTTATGCAGGCTTCAGTTAGACATTGCTACCTATCATAACTTGCCAAACACAAGCAGGACCATTCCAGCCAATCCTAAAGAACACCTAGGGCAATATATAAGATTCCACAAGGGTCCCATGCATTAAAGTAACTTTACAGAAACCTGCAACTTCAGATGGGTGCCTGGACCAGATAAGTCCTGAAATTTAGAGAGCCCAGCCTTTTCGGAACATCAGCTAGTTCTACCAGCTTATCCCGCATTCGTGACAGACACTTTTTCATGAAAAAGTTAGAATGACCATAGTCCAAACACCCCTAAAGAGAGGGATAGAAAGATCAAAGGTGATGGTGGAGTTATACAGAAAAGATAGTATTTAATAAATGAATATGAATGCTGAGTCATTAAATTGATATGTCTTTTAGTCTCTAGTATCTTAGAGCAGCTAGAAGTAGAAACCTAAAATCATGAAATTGTAACTCATGTCAAAGTCTGAAATATATTCTGCAACTAATTGTGGTGCTGTGTTTGAAGTTTATTGCTTTTTTGTATATACGTTATTTTTTCACAAAAAAGAAAGAAAAAAAGGTTGATTGCGGTGAGAAAAAAATATTAAAGACTTCTAGCATCGTATATTCTGGAGCAGCTAGAAGGGAAAATCTGAAAGGATCATATGGTAGCCCATGACAAACTCTGGGACCTGTCCAGTAACTACTTATTGAAGAGCGCTTTGAGAACGATTGCTTTTTTTTTTTTAAACTTTATTGTATAGTATAACATATACACTAAGCAAAGAAATAAAAAAGCAATTGGGTTGCAATTTCACAATTTTAGGTTTTTACTTCTAGCTGCTCTAAAATACTGGAGACTAAAAGAGGTATCAATTTATGATTCAGCATTCATATTCATTTAAGTCCTATCTTCTATGTATAATTCCACTATCAACTTTGATCTTTCCATACCTCTCTTTGAGGTTGTTTGGGCTATGGTAATTCTAAATTTTTGATATTGGAAGGGTCTGTCACTAATGTGGGGTAGGAAGATGGAACTCTGATGTTCTGGAGAGGCTGGGCTAGGTTTCAGAACTTCTCTGGGCCAGGAACCCATCTAGAGGTTGTAGATTTCTATAAAGCTACTCTAGTGCCTGAAACCCCTGTGGAATCCTATAAATTACCCTAGGTGTTCTTTAGAATTGGCTGGAATGGTCCTGGAGGGGGGTTGGCAGGTTATGATAGGTAGCAAGGTCTACCTGAAGCTTGCGTAAGAGCAACCTCCAGAGTAGCCTCTCGACTCTATTTGAACTCTCTCTGCCACTGATACTTTATTAATTACACTTCGGTCAGGATGGAATTGTTGATCCCATGGTGCCAGGTCTGGATTCATCCCTGAGAGCCTTCTCCCACATCACCAGGGAGACTTTCACCCCTCGATGTCATGTCCTATGTAGCAGAGAGGGCAATGATTTCACTTGCAGAGTTGGGCTTAGAGAGACTGAGGCCACATCTGAGCAAGAATAGAGGTCTTCCAGAAGTAACTCTTAGACATGCCTATAGGTAGTCTAAGCTTCTCCACCACCTACATAAGCTTCACAAGAGTAAACCTCATGATCAAGGGTGTGGCCTATTGATTTGGGTATCCCTAAAGTTTGACACAGTATCAGGGGATTCCATGATGGTAAGGTTAATAGTTCCACAGTCTTTCTCCCCTCCCTCAGGGGGCTTTGCCAATAACTTTTTATTTTCTGCTTAATATACTCTAGGATGTTTCCAGGCATTACAATGAGCTATACAGGATTAAAGGACCTCTTTCTCATTCTGTGCTCTCTGTGTTTCAGTTGTTCAAATGAGCTATAAAGATAGGTTGAATGAGATTATTCCCTACAGAAAATTTCAGCTCTAGATCAAATAAAACTTTCTTCCTTTGGTCTCAAAGAGTATGTGTGGTTCTAAAATATAGACACTGTCTTCCTTACCCCTGTGCTCCGAATTACTTTAACCCCAGCCTGTTCAGCTTCTTTCTTATCTCTAAATATCAGGTTATATTTATAAAAAACAACCTCTTAAAATCCAGAAATAATAATCACCACTCCAGACTTGATATGTCTGCTCTAAAAGCTTAAAATCTATGCACCTGTTTTATTATAAGCATTTTCTAAAGGTGACCATACCATTACTACTTTTTTGTTTCTGGCTTATTTTGTCTCACCAAATGTCTCACATGTTCATTCACAGCGTTGCATGCCTCACGACATTGTTCCTTTTTGTAGCAGCACAGCCTTCGTTCATGAGTATACACCATCATTCACCACTCTACTGTGTCAGTGCATCCTTCAGCCACCTGCTTTCATTGGGCATGATGTAGAAGGCCCAAAGTCCACAGTCCATCAACAGTCTCAATTTTAGATAATTTCATTGTTTTCAAGAGATAGAAAACCAATAAACACACCCCTACCAAATAGGAAATCTAAACTTCCTCTTAACTCTTGTCCCTCACCCCATTATTTACCTCTACCGTTGCTATGGTAGTGCTAATGGTTTCCTTTTGAATATAGCTCATAGCATGCAATAGCAGTCTTCCCCCCGTATCCTGGACTTAAACACTCTTTATACAAGAATCATATCTTTGAAGCAATTCTTAAGCACTCATTCATATTTCTAGTGTGAGTCAGTGGGATATGTAGGTCTATATAACCCCTTTCAATCTTGTTCATCTTCAATATGGTAATATTACTTCTAGACCCACTAGAGAATCACTTTCAATCCTCTCTGTTCCCTTACATTTGAGTTCAACCTCATTAGCTAACAGTTCACCCATCTCTAGCTTCTATGTATCTCTAAGTCCCCTGTATTCTGTATTATAAGTCTCTGATTATACCTTTATGCTTGTCATAAAAGTGGAATCATACAGTATCTGTCCTTTTGTGTCAAAGTTATTACTGAAAAGGCATTTCTTGATTCCACCATCTTATCTTTTTTTATTTTATTTGTCAGATCTATATATTCATTTCCCTCTTTCTCTTTGTATTCTTTAAATTCCCCTTGCTGGTACTCTTTACTTCTAGGCCCTCCTCCAGACCTCCCTCTCCTGTCTTTTTTTTCAACCGGCAGAACTACTTTTAGTATTTCTTTTAGGGCTGGTTTCTTGTTGACAAATTCTTTCAAGACTTCTTTGTCTGTGAAAGCTTTCATTTCTCCCTCAACTTTAAAGGACAATTTGGCTGGGTACAGAATTCTTGGCTGGAAGTCTTTCTCTTTCAGGATCTTGAATATATCATACCACTGCCTTCTCACCTCCGGGGTGCTAGTTTAGTAGTCTGAACCCAGTCTTATTTGATTTCTCTTGTAGGTAGTAGATTGTTTTTCTCTTGCCGCTTTCAGGATTTTCTGCTTCTCTTCAACATTTGCCAGACTGATTAGGATTTGCCTTGGGGAAGGCCTATTTAGATTTATTCTGTTTGGAGTTCTTTTAGTCCTTGTAGTTCTTTTAGTACTTATATATTTATGTACTTTAGAGGATTGGGAAGTTTTCCCTCTTTATATCCTCAACTACTCTTCCTAGCCCTTTACTCCTGTCTCCTCCTTCTGGAACATCAATGATTTTTGTATTTGTTTGCTTTGTTTTGTCTATCGTTTCCCTGAGTTCCCATTCAATTTCATCCATCTTATTTGCCATTTGCTGTTTTGAGTCTTCTAAGTCAATTATCCTGTCCTCTATATCACTTTTTTTTCTTCTGTCTCTTCAAATATGGTGTTGTGTGCCTCTAGTACGTTTTTTATTTGGTGAACAGAGTCTTTATTCTCTGTGATTTCTGCTACTTTTCTATTTATTCTTTCAAATTCCTCTTTTTGCTCTTCTGCTGTCTTCTTGATCTCCTTTATATCATTTGCTATCCTGTTTATTTTATTAAGCAGAGTTGTATGAACATCTTTGATTAGTTGTTCCAACGTCTGTGTCTCCTCAGGTGTTTTAATTTGGCCATTAGGCAAAGCTATATCTGTCTGCATTGTGATATGCTTAATGATCTTCTGCTGTCTTCATTGCATGTATGCATCTTGATTGATTTACCTTGGGAGTTGATTTCTTTAAGTAGTCTAAGGCCTTGTGTTTGTGGGATGGTTGTACAGCAGGGACAGGGCACGGCGTGGAGCACTCAGTGTGGTGATTTGTTTCAGGGCAGGTATAGGTGCAGGTTGGGGATGTTATGCTGATGCTTGTAAACGTGGGCACCCAGCGGCCAGGGAGGATGTAGCTGTGTGGGTGCACTGGTCTGGGGGGCGTAACCCTGGTGTGCGCTGGTCTACGGCACGGGGCTCTTTGTGTACATACATAGAGCTGTGGCAGCAGGTCAGCGTTACACCTTTGTGGATTGGCAGCAGCTGCGACCGGGCCATGCATGTCAGCACCTTCTCAAAGCTGGGAAGTGAGGCTTTGGGCTGTATGTTTGCGTGGTTCTAGGACTGCTATAAAGTGTGGTTCCCAGAGCTAAATGACGTGATTGGGGGCCTGTGTGCATGCGTGGGCCTGGGAGTGCCCTAAACGGATGTGCTGAGCTCAGGGAGGGTGGGGTGAGGCTGTGTGACATTCTGGCATGGGTAGCCTAGGTTAGTGCCCGTAGCCTTTCTTTGCTGGTAACAGTCTGCAGGGAACAGGGAGGGGTAGGTAGTGCTCGGGAGGGGTGTAGGAGAGGTGGGTTGGGGTGCACTTGGACTGCACTGGGGGCTGGTGGGGTGGGGGTGCCTGGAGCATGGGGAATGGGAGCAGGTGAGGGTGGTCTCTGATCATGGGGCCGCGCCGGTGAGGGTAGCACACCCAACGAATGCAGCCTTGCTTACTTCCCATTCCCGTGTTCCCATCAGTGCACCCCCGCAGGCTCCGCACTTCCATGCCAGGCTCCAGCTTTCTGTCTCTCAGTTCCTCAGCCTCTGCAACCAGGGCTTCCACATGTGGTGCAGAAGGCTCTCCCAGGTCAACTGCACTCCCGAATTGCTGCCTCAGTTGCCCTCCTGTCCCTTCTCTAACTTTTCCGTGGAGCAGGACTAATCTCAAACTGCTCTAGTTAGCCATCTTCCTGAAAAACTGCTTTTTTACTTCTTTGCTTTGTATATATGTAACACTTTACAATAAAAAAGTTAAAAAACATATCCTTACTGCTGGAAACAGGGGCCTGATGCCATCTAGCCAGGGACAAGGCTAGACCAGTCAAATGTCCCTACTTTAGAACTGTAATCTTGAGTGTAGGGACAGACAGAAAACTCTGCTTCTTCTCTCCTGATGGTAAGTCCTCATGGGCCTTTTCCTGCTCTGAGACTACATTTGTGATTCCCGTTTCTTAGCTTTGGGTGTGTCTTGCTTCAGTGTATTCTGAAGCCTTGTTCTTTATCCTCTCACCAATTCTGGATGTACTTTCCCCCCATATTCTTCTAATAAATTCTATGTCTGTAGCTTTCAACTAAAAATTTCACAGACACATTACTTACAATTCCATTCAAACATTTCACTCAAATTGCAAATCATATTGCAAGTGACATTATGAAATAGAAGGAAAACATTCATAGGTATTGTTCACCTATTGTGAATAACAACATGTTAATAATTTTCTAAAAATTGTTTGAACAAATGCATCAGAACATTGTGGTTGAAAAATGCCGATGTTTAAACTTGGAAGCCACATTTAATGACAATCTATTTCTTGCTAGTTTTACATAGAGATGGTCTCTGGGATTCTTTCTAGCTTGAGGGTCCTGGAAATCTGATATAATGTAATTATGCCATTTGTAGGAAGATACTGGAGTGGGGAGGCATCTGACTTAGGAAGGGACTTTGGTTAAGGTGAAGTCGAATGGGGGAAGGAATCTGGGGTGTAGGTGGGAAAAGCAGCAGCGAGAACCTCAGGGCACCAGATAGGAGTTGGGTGAAACAAAATAAAGTTTTATCGACTGAATTTGGGGCTTCTTTGGTATGTAAGCCATGTTCTTGGGATTTCCAACAGTGGGAATCCATTATATGCAATTTACAATTCCTTTCATAATATAGCCCCTCTATATGAAGCTGCCTGATAGACCCTATGAATTAGCACTGAGTCAGAAGTGACTCAGCAAAAAATGGACAACGGACCTTGGGGCAGACAATCCACAGTCTGACTGGGGAGAGGCCTGTAGAAATGGCCTGGTGTGCAGAGCTCTGTCTAAACAAGGAATAAAGATGATTAGTAAGGGTAAGCCCCCTTTCTCTTTGGGGTATAAGTAAGGAAATTTATGAAGCCTGCTATTCAACAGGTAAAGAGAGTATGTGTATTAGCAGAGGATATGAAAATTCAAAACTATGAATAAGCCGTAATTACAAGTAACCAGAAGCCATGAAGTAGAAAAAAAGCGATACGAATGTAGAGCAGAGAAGACCTTCATTTTGGAAATATGATAAATTATTCAACATGAAGATCCTTTTGTACCACTTGGAAATGCTGCACACAATAGAACCAATATCCACTTAAATGCCTAACCGAGCTCCCAAACACATATGTGTACAGCATACAGATATAAATGCATGCATAAAAGCCACCTCTAGAAGCTAGAATCCAAGAGGAAAATGAAACCCAATGCAGTAAGAGATAGTGTATGGAGTTGCCTGGGATATTTGCCAATTTATGAGTCAGGGATTGGACTTTTATATGCCCTTGGAAATAGGATCTTAAGCTTTGAGTTACTTTGAGATAGAAGTTCTGGATCCTCTGCTTAAAGCCAGAGATAAACTCTCAATGAAAAGATGGACTGGGGTGCAAGGGTAGTTCAGTGGTAGAATTCTCACCTGCCATGTGATTTGATTCCCAGGGCATGCACTTCCCCCAAAACAAAAACAAAACAAACAAACAAAAAAACAAGCAAACAAAAATTCAACAAGTGGTGCTGCAATAATGAGATATTCACATGGAAAAATAATGAAATGTCACCCCGCCATACAGCATACAAAAAAAAAAAGGAAAAAAAAGATGGACCAACACTAAACTGCTTAGCAGCATAATGGAGATGACAGTGAATTCTGTCTGTCCTGCTCTGGGATCAGGATGGGGAAAGAGTATCCTTGACTATTTGTACCCGTGAGCCTTCTGCTCTGTGATTTTGTAGGGTCTGGGAGCCCCGAACTGTGAAATTGTTTTAAAGTGTAGTAATATCCACTTAAGCAATTTTATAGCAATTTTATAATAATGTAAGTATGAAACAACTCTGGAAGAAGACACATCCTCAATGCTCTGTGAAGATGAGCTCACAATCCAGATTACAAATGCAAGGAAACAATCCACCATGAGGGAAAGTGAGCAGACCACAGAAAACATTAGAATTAGAACCATAAGAACTTCAGATAATAAAATTATTGAGCAAAGACTTTAAAATACGTGCATTTAAAAAGATAGCAAAATATATTGGAAGATTAAAAAAAAAGAGTCAGGAATAAGACTTTATCCAAAAAGATTAGACATATTGTAAGGAAATGTCAGGAACTTCAAAGAGGTTTTTGTTATTTTTCATTCGTTTTTCATAATTAGAGCAAAGCAGTGGTCTAGAAGTAGCCACAGAAAGGGGAGAATGCAAACATTGTATTTGCTTTGTTTTGATAAACAGAGTATGGGAAAATGAACATCAATCATTTCAAAAGGCTTTAGGTTAAGAGCAAGATTTTATGTAAGATGAGATTGTAGAGGGAGTGTTTTTTGAAGTATGAGAATGTAGTTGAATTTATTTTCATGGGAAAATGTTTTCAAAAGGCACATTGGAAAGAATTAGGAAATATTGATAAAGGAAAGAAGAGTTGGGGAACGTAACTCCAGAATCATTGGAAATTAATAGTACCTGAGAGTATTTGGTTGACCAGAGAGGTTTACATTTTGTCTAGAGGCCCCTAAAAGCCAGTTGGGAAGAACGGCTGTATTGTTTGCATTTGAGTTGACGCACTTGCATCTGAGGACCTAAGTGATTTAGCTAGGCAGCTGGTACATTTTCTACTCTCCACATTTCCACAGGTGGCAGTGTTGATAAGCTTTCTACCACTAAATATTAAGGACCCCCTGTCTCTGGTTTCCAATAACAATAATTCTCCTCACTTTTCTTCAAGCCCTCTTTGGCAGTCTTCTCAAAGGACATTAAGCTTCTGCTAACAGTTTCTTCAAAGCCTTTTATGCTTTCCCTAATACTCTCATCAGAGTCCTTCCAGCTTCTCACCACTGCCCAGTTCTAAAGCTTCTCCTACCATTTAGGGTATTATGCCAGTTACTGACATTTGTGTTAGTCTTTCATCATAGTAAAAACTATTACCCCAAACTTAGCAGTTGAAAACCTTAAACATTTATTATTCTCAAAGTTTCTGTGGATCAGGAATTTAGGAGCTCTTTGGCTGGGAGGTTCTGGCCTTGGGTCACATTATTATGAGTCAAGACTTCGTCCAAGGCTACAGCCATCTGCAGGATAGACTGGGGTCGAAAAATTTGCTTCCAAGGGGGCTCACTCATGTGCCTGGCAGCACAGTGTTAGTTGTTGTTCAAAAGATTTAGTTTCTCATGATATGGACTCTTCCATAGAACTTCGTGAATGTTCTCATGACATAGAACCTGACTTTCCTAGAATGACAGATTCAAGAGAGCAAACCAGAGGTGCAATGTTTTTTATGGTCTAGCTTTAGAAGATGCACTGACATATCTGCAATATGCTATTAGTTATACAGATCAGATGTCTTTAGTGTAGGGCAGGACTATACAGGGCATAAGTACTTAGAGTGAGAATCATTGGTGTCCACTTTGGTGGTTTTGACAATAATTTAAACTCTATTGTGAACCCCCATTGTACTGATCTTTGTCAACTCAAGGTTTTTCTTTCCCTTTTTCTCTGTGACTCCATTGGTTGAAACTGGTAGGATGTCATGATTTTAGACTGATAACCCATCTAATTCCAGAATTTCATATCTATAAAGTAAAAAAACACCTTTTTGTGAGAGGAATAGTGGTTTTCATCCATTGCCATCTACTGATATGTGTGATTATTATGATTTTTCTAAACTGACATTCCAAGGGATGTTCGGATTCACATGGCCAGTTTAAAATGATGTAGTTTTAGCCAAGACATACTGAGGAATTTGGGAAAGGTATGTCTGTTATACCAGGAGCCAGTAGATATTTATTTCTTGGTATTTTTGGGTGATAAGGAAAAGTTGAAATTTCTGGCCAAAATTCAAGAGGCCTAACTCAAAACTATAAATTTCTCTCACTTGATTTTTAGAAGAACCAACAAAGCAGCTCTTCTTTCTCTACAGAAGATTAAATGCTTTGGTAGTTTGGTTCTGCCTAGTTTAGATAAATGCCAAAACATTCAGAAGCCCAATCAAAAATTATTCTCACTTTTCCTTGCCACACAAATATAAGATTAAATATCTCATAAGAATAGGCTTTATTGGAAGGTTTTCTTGTTTGGGACTTCTGGCTTTAGCATGAAACAAGGGCATTACGGCACAGTATTTAACAATACTATGAGTCTGAACAGTACCTGGAGGTAGAAAATCAAATGCCATTTGCATCTTCTATCTGAATAATTCATAGGGATTTACTTTGGTCTACATCTTTACCAGTGCTAAATTTAAGGAATATTTTTAAACCTAATGATTTCAATTTAAAAAATAACATTTTAATAGCTTAAGTATACATTTACTCAGTTTGTCATAATACCATTTTTAAGGAAACAATCATTTGCCCTTAAATAGATTACCTGCTCTTTAACCACTTGATCATTACATTTCCTTTTCACACAGAAGCTTCTGTGTGCTATAATTTTTTTCACTTTAAATAATACACTATTAAGACATGTGAAGGGTATTTTGACTATATCATACCTATGGGTATTTGGTTTTTAAACATAATATGGTCTCAAAAGGTCAGTATTGCAAAAACAAATTTAGAATAATAAAATTACTTTCTTAACCATATCCCCAAAATGGTTTGAGTTTGAGCTTGGTTAAATCCTAGCTAATTTAGAGGTTACCTCTCCCCCCTAGACCAGCTGTCCACAGCAATTAAGACTGGCCTGTGTACTCCTGCTGAATGTTCTCATGTTGACTCATAGGCTTTGGAATTAAGGATTTTTTTCATGAAAGATGATTGCTGAGTATTTTCTATCCTGTCCAAATGCCTCTGAGTGCTGAAAAGACTACGCATTTTAAATTTGATGCTTAAAAAATTTAATCCATACTAGATATTTATATTCATTTATTCGATACTTTAGGTCAATTACATCTTAATTACTTGTGTTAGAATTTTTTTCTAAATAAAATAAGCCAGTCTGAAAAAGGAAATATGATTTGAATTATATGGCATTCTGAGAAAGACAAAACTATGGAGAAACTATGATGATCAGTGGTTGCTTCTGGGGGGAAGGGGAAGGGATGAATAGGTGAAACACAGGGGACTTTCTGACAATAAAATGATACTGTAGACTACTGCAATGTTTGAAATAAGGCATTATGTATTTTGTCAACAATCATAGAACTCTACAGGACAAATAGTGAACTTTCATATATGCAAATTTAAAAATAATCATTTAGGAAGTCAGGGGATCCCAGGAAGGAATGTAAACTGTGACAAGATAATTTAACTATATGACAAATGTCTGAAACAACCTCACTGAAAGGGGTAGGGGATAAGGTGCTGGCCTAAGGAACTGGAAATTAGTGAAGTCTATAAGCCTAAATGTAAAAAGAGCTGTATATAAGTGCTGCACTCTATTTGGTAAAGTTCTTTCTCACAGGGGTACAGATGAACAATTCTGATACTGTTATACATGTATAATGGAATTGAACAAGTAAGTAAGTGGATAGTAGATTGTGGGAGCCAGGTTTCTTACTGTGGGGGTGGGAATTTACACATAGGCAGGGGAGGAGACTACCGTGATCCATGTGGTAATGGATTAGAATTGGAGACATCAGTATGAGCTCATGTTTAGTGTAATATAGATACAGATGGTTTTGAATAGAAATGTTTATAGAAATGTATATGCAGCTTAGGATAAGCACATTTATTTCTTTTCTTTGTCGGCTGAAGGTCTAGAAACAATGACACCTTGGTAGCAATGAGCAGACCTAGTGCCCTGATCTTGGTTTCTAATACCATTTCCCAATTAAGGAAACCAGGGCTGAGTCTAGCGCTGGGGAAGTAAATATACAAGATGAGCCAGTACCATTTTGTAGTGCCAGAAATAAGGAGCCACTCAAATACACACATAGAAAAGCAAAACACTATCACACCCATCAATGAGGGCATGTTAAAGGAGCATAGGACTTCACTGAAAAAGGGAATGGCCCAAACTGGAACTATTTGGGCAAAAAAATAAATAAATAAAATAGTTTTGGACTAAAATCCAAAGAATAAATATGCATGGATCCATAATAATATAACAATGATTGAATAAATTATCATAGGAGAAAAGATATCTCCTGTGTAGAGGAATTCCAAATAATTTATGTTGCTATTTCTCCCTACAGGAGGTGGAGCATAACAATCCACTCCTTAAGTGTGCTTAGTGACTTTCTTCTAAAAAGTGCAATATAGATAGAAGGGGGAAACCAGTAACTTCATGTGGGAAAACGTGACAAACTGACCACCTCAAAGAAGTGATCAATGTCAACATCAACATTCATAAATCATGTTGTTAGTATTTGTGATCTTCCTCCCTAAAAACCATAACCCTCATTTAATCAAGAAAAAAAACATGAAACAAACCCAACATAGGTGTCATCTACAAAAGTCCCTGACTTACACTCTTCAAAATTATTAGGTTCATGAAAAAAAGAGACAGTCTGAGAAACTGTCACAGTTGAGGAAACAAACAAAAATGTAACTTGGTATCCTGGATAGGACCCTAGAACTGCAAAAGAAGCTCAGGAGCCCCTCAGGAGGAAAGTCCTGGTAAGATGTGATAGAGTGAGCTAATTGGTCTTAATGAGCAAGTATGGATGGGTGAAGAGACATGGGTGGGTGGGTCAGTGATATTTTGATATTTGACTGGGAGAGGCTATTAATTAAATTATATTGTAATATGGTCTCAAACTGACTGCTTACTGATACTGAAAGTCAGACAAAATGACAGTTTAAGTAATTACATGGCTGCCCATATTATAAAGTACCATATAGAATTTCATATGCCTCTCCCCAGATGATATTGTAACATTCCAGGAACATTGCCTTAGATGCACCAATACTGATCTATTGACATGTCTCTAATGTTCTAAAACAATTTTGTTGATTCCATGGGATAATTCAGTAAATGATTTATTGGTATTTATATTCCTGTTGGAACATAATTTATCAATAATCTGAAGACAGGTGTTAATGCTATTAGTTGGTATGTATTCAAATGTATCTTGGAATACACATCATGGAAAAAGGTGTGTTTTAACAATTTTCCACGGACTGTGTTAATGTTCTTAAGGCATTTTAGTTTTAATAGAAGGGCCAAGATATGTGCTAAGATTTTCCAAAGAACTTTGTTTAGAAAGCTTTACTCCTGAGCATTAGGGAGAAAAAAGGATAATAAGAGTAGGAAGATTTTATAGTGAAAAAACACTTGACTAGGCATGTGATTAGAAAGCACAAGTGGGAAGTGGAAAACCATGCGCCATCACTGATATTGGCATCTAGCTTGCCAGCCGTCGGACAAGCCTTCATCAAGTGCTACTGATGCAAGAAACTGCTTTAGATGTTATTAAAACCATGTAAATAAAGTCATTTGAGAAATTCTAGACCAATTGCCATTTCATCTCATGTGTGTAACTGTGTGTGTGTGTGTCCATGGGAAAAATTGACTTACAGCAGTATCATATTAGTATTATGTTTTAGCATGTTGCTATGGAAACATATATAAAGATTTGTGGTCGACAGTAGGGGGCTCATATATAAGCAAGTTCTAGCACAGTCAGGTACTGCCTGGTTAAAGGTAGTCAGATGGAGTCAAGCTGGAAGAGACTGCTACTTGTATCCAAAAAATGTCATGGGGAGTGGTCAGATGGTGAAGGGATAGATTTGACCCTTTATTCTGGGAAGCTATTCAGGCCAGTGGAGTGGAGACAGCAGTAGGTCTGACATCAACCAATTCAGACAAGTTCAGCATCCGGTTGTCCTGCCTCAAAGCTGAACCCAAGGCAATTAGCTTCAGGAATTCTGTCAGCAGTTGTGGGAACTTAGCTATGAAAAAGGGGCTCAGGATCAGAATTATTTTCCATAGGATGGATGCTGGCTGAAGCTGGGAAGATGATCAAGCAAGTGATTCAGGAGAAGAAAGAGAGCCAAAAACCCAAATCTCTGATCTAAGATAAAAAAGCAGAATTGCATTAGTAAATTAATGTGGAGTGCCTCCAAAACAGCCTCTTTTAATTAAATACCTCCTACCCAAGGTCAGAACTGGTTAGAGAGATTGACTGTGGTCTAGGACACAGGATGGAGAGCTGAAGATGGAATCAACAGGTTCAGGAAGGGCATATTTTGAATTGAAGGTCTTATTGCTGTTTTGTTTTACATATCAATCTACGATGAGTGGTAAACGCTTTTCAGTGACTTGCATTTCAATTAGCTTTTTAATTTTGTGGGGAGATATTTCATCAGGTTTGGCAATAAATCTATGCTGCCTTTATAAAATGAACTGGGGAGATTTGCATCTTTTCCTATGATTTGAATTTGGAAATGGAATAATTTAATTTGACCTCTTTATTTTTACTTAGAGCCTACCTTTCTTTTGTGATTGTTGCCTTTCTCCCTCACTTCTGAGCTATTTGAAGAACTTTCCTAAAATTTCTCTTATGCAGATGGTCCTTTTGATATGGGAAAAACCAACATAAAGACTTACAAGGAAGGAGTGGGGTAGTCAAGACTAGAATGCAAATATCCTATCTTTTATTTTTATTTTGACCAAAGTTCTCTTTTATATCTAAATTCTAAATAATGTGACACTTTTTTTTTTTTTTTGGTAAAACAATGTTTCAATTCTGGAAAAGCAAAGTCGTCGTGAGGACAGTGACCTTGCCCTCACATGCAATTTGGAACCACTAAAAGATGTGAGGCGCTGTAGTTTTTAAAGGCTTATGAGTCCTGCCTCTTTCTTATTATGGGATGACTTTGGTGAATTACACACTGTAAAAACAGGAAAATGCAATAAGTTTTGCTTTCTCTGAAGTTCTTCTATTTCTTCTACACACATACGCACCCCAAATACAGTTTATGATGTTCAGAATCTGAAAGGAGTACATATATTTTTTTAATGTGTAACATTTCATTTCTACTCCTAGGGTAAGACAATTTAATATATGAAAAATTCTTAAATGTCTTTTTTGTGTTATCTTTATTGTGATCCATTTAAAAATGTATCTGTCCATAGGCTCCAAGACTGAACATGAAAAAATATGGTTAGTCTAAATTTTGATTTAATTTAGGTAAGGAAATCTAACGCCAACATTATTTGATTAGAGAATCTGGATTTATTTAAACAAATTTCATAAATCAAAATGTACGAAAGTTTTATGTGTTTCATTTTGTTGATAAAAACTTAAAGTACAATTTAATTATGCAAAATGAAGATATTCTAAATATTAAAATGAATTGGAGAAAATAAAAATGGCCTTAACATTTCCTTTGTGTTTCTACCTAGTATATTCTGAGATTTACTGCCAGAAAAAGTCACAAAGCTATGCTCTTGGGCACATAGGGCTAAAACTGGATCTACAAGCACAGAAAATTCAGGCACACAATAAAGCAAATCATTTTGTTTTGTGCTTTGAGGCAGTCCACTTAGAAAAGAGTTGTATATATTGCTTACTTTGTCCTTACTATTGTTCATGTTGTTAAATTTGGGTATTATTTCCTTGAAGAAACCAGAAAAGTGAAACACACAATTTAAATGCATTTTCTAATCAAGATGTATAAACAGACTTTTGTATATTTTATGTACGTTTTTACTTTTCATGAGAAACAAACGGCTGACGCCACTTGACATTTGCATTTGGATATTTGACTTTAATTTGTTCATTATCCTGCAAAGGGAAAATGGTGAATCTGAATGTATTATTTGGATTAATACAGACGATGTGCAAAAATATGATCCTTGATGGTTAGAGAACTAGGCTTTAGCACAATTTTAATTCCACTGGAAAATCTATGCAATATAAAGGTATACCTTTTAAATATCCTTTGCTATGGCGCAACTGGAAACCAGTTATGAAAAAAAATCGAAAAACAATCATTAGAGTGGAAATTGTTGGTTGCCTTCTCAGTATTACTGCTTCATTCCTTCTCCATAAGAATACCCTGATTTCATTTACATATCCTCCTCTCTTCTGAGCAGCTCTCTTCAAAGGACACTCATATCTCATATAGTCTCCTTGCCACAACAATGGGTTCAGAAACCCAGGGCTAAACCAGTGAGCCCCCAGCAATTATTTCACATGTGATATGTGGCCCAATCTGGGCCCATAAGATATGAGAAAGGAGTGCCAGGATTTTCTGAGAATGAAGTTTCTTCTTTTCTAAATACATTGTGGGGTGCAAATGTGAGGCCGAGAACTGCTTTAACCCCCACGGAGGAGGCCAACTTGAAGATACAACCTACAATTAGGAGTACAGCTCAGGCACAGCTGAGAAAAGGAAACATGGTTTCTGGATTATGGCAAGCTTATAGCGCACGCTACCCCTGAAATCCGTTCTGCAGCAGGGTAGATTCTATTCTGCGGAAGGGTAGATTTCCCCATGGCTTAAGTCAATTTGTATTTTGTTTTCATCTAAGAGCATTCTGAACTGATACACTTAGAGATGTAGAAATCAGACATCTCAGATTTCTAGCAGCACCCTATTTGCCAGTAGTCTAATTATTTTCAAGAAACACAATTCATTAAATGTCAAATCAGATTTATTTTTAAGCATGTTTAAGTTTTTAGGTAAATAGATTTATAAGTCATAAAATATTTGTCAGATCACATATCGTGATTTGGGATCTGAAATGTATGGTCTGTATTTTTGTAGGTAATTCTTGTTGTGGTTTTCTCCAATTTTGACAAGGTACTTAAAAAGCACATCTTCAAAACACTCTGAAAACATTTTCTCCATCTGTTTGCATTTACTTTGCTCAGTCCATCATGAACCAGCTACTTATATATCCTATGCTTTCTCCATTTTCCCCTGAAGAGTTTCATGATAGTAGCTACTATTTAATATTGATCAATAGAATAACTTTTTGAAACCCATATTTAGCAGAACTTCTCCATTCATTTAATATTTACTGAGTTTTCTTTTGACTTCTTGGTAGATTGCCCACTCGGTGTCAGCATAGTGTTAATCAGCCTGCAGATACAGCCCCTGCCCTCTATCTGGTTGACTTATGATTTAGACAGAAAAGGAAATAAACAGTTAATTAAAAGTGATAAGACTATTATAGGGCTAAGTCTTATGGAAGCACATGGAAGGTGGTATGGAATCCAGATTTGGAGATCCAGAAAACACTAACGTCTAAACTGAGATTGCAAGAGTAAGCAGGAAACAGATTTTAGTCATGTGTCTTCATTTCCTGTGGCTGCTGTGATACCACATTTCCACAAACTGGGTGGCTTAAAACAACAGGAAGTTATTCTCTCACACTTCTGCAGCCTAGAAATTAAGACATTGGTAAAGCCATGCTCCCTCTGAGGGTCTAGGGAAGAATCTGTTCCAAGCCTCCCTCCTGGTGTCTGGTGGGTTCTGGCAGTCCTTGGCATTCCTTGGCTTGTGGCTTCATCACTCTCATTTCTGTCTCTGTCTTTGCATGGCCACCTTTCCTCTGTGTGTGTCTTTCTATACTTGTGGGTCCATCTTTCCCTCTTCTTATAAGGATATATTGGATTTACAGCCCACCCTATTCTGATATGGTCTCATCATAACTTGATTACATCTGCAAAGACCCTATTTCCAGATATGGTCATATTCATAGGTTCTGGGTTGACATGAATTTTGGGAGGAACCTATTCAACCCAAGCACCTTGTGAAGTTCTGGGAGGCAAAGCAGAAGGAGTGAGGTCTACACAGAGGAACAGTTTTCAGGCAAAGGGGAGGAGGGATCATGGTGAATTCTGCACAGCTACAAGGAATTCAAGATGCAGGAGCACAGAGTGTCCTCACTCATCAGAGGTTGACTATGAAAGACCTTAGAGACCTGTTAAGAAACTTGAACTTTATTCTGAGAGCATTAAAACCTTTGAAAGGAAGAAACTTTCCAACAGGTTGGGTAAAAGAGGGGTTTACCTTTTGGATTGCTCACTCAAAGGAAGTAATGAAGATTAGAGGAAGAGAGACCCATGGGGAAACTTTTGCAATAATTTTAGCAAGAAATGAAGGTGGCTAGAGTGCTTCTAAAGAAGAATTTGTGAATTTTTGATTAATTGGATGTTGTGGGAGGTCGGGTTTTAATTTAATGTATTACTTGATAGGTGTCAGATTCCACGTTTTACCTCCAAAGAACACCTTTGGACTTGAATGGCTTTTATTCAGCTATATCCTGGGAAAGAGAGAATGCACAAGAGACACCTATATCAGTATAGTGAGCCTGTGTGAGCAAAAGTGCATTGTGAACAACATAGGCATGTACGTGTGAGATTCTCATCCCAAGAGGCTTGAGTAATCACCATCTCAGAGCATCCCTGAGTGCTGAGTGCAAGTCACATTGGGCACAAATTCACAAACTGATCAGTTGTAGTGCATGCGCTTTTGAACTCCAAACTAACAGTGAGGTCAACGTTGTTAGGAAATTTTGAAGCGGTTGGAAAATGTGAAAAATGCAATTCAACTTATAATTAAAGGCATTTGAATTGAGGTTGTTTTGGGGGGTACTTGTAAGTTGAAGAAACTGTTAAGAGAAAAGGGGAAAACTAAAGAGAAAATGCAAACTCAAAAGCAGTTGGCTAAAACTAACAACCAGCAAATGAAAGAGAAGGACAACACATTCTTATACGAAATTTCAATTGCTTTTGTATGGTAAGGTAATTAATTCCTTAGAATCCTTTGTTGTAGCTTGTTTTTCTCAGGTTTTTTTTTTTTAATTTCTTCAATATATATTCCCTGTAGTAGTATCTACCCCAGAGAAACATGTTCTCAACTCTAATCCATTCCTGTGGATGTAAACCCATTGTATGCAGGACCTTTTGATGAGGCTACTTCAATTAAGGCATGTCTTAACTCAGTCAGGATGGGCTTTAATCCTATTGCTGGAATCTTAATGAAATTCAAAAAGAGAGAGGAAAAAGTCACAGAAGCCAGAAACTAAAATCAATAAAACCCAGAAGAGAGGGGAAGAGACCAGCAGACACCACCATGTGCCTTACCACGTGGCACAGGGGCCAGAGATCGCCGACAGCCAGTCTTTGGGAAGAAAGCATTACCTTGATGATGTCTTGATTTGGACATTTCCCTTGCCTTAAAATCATGAATAAATTTCCATTGTTTAAGCCAAACCATTTCATGGTATTTGCTTTGAGAAGCATAGCAAACTAAAACAAACCCTAAATACAAAAAGAAAGGGAAAAAACCTTCCTTCACTGAAACATTTCTGGTGACAGCATACTGCTACTCAGTCTCTTTATGAGCTGTCAATAGCACAAACAACCCAAAAGACTTTGTCAGGAGAAATATGCACTTCTGTAATATCCACAATGTGGGGAAACAACACATTTTCTTTTCAAGGTGAAGTATTTTACACTGTACATAATCATTTCTACTATTAGTAGCCTGGAAAAGAAAATAATAAAAGATGATCCTCACAAAAAAGTTGACTCTCAAACTAAAATTTATGTATTTACACTAGTTTTTTACTTTTTTATTGTAAAACACACAGGCAGAAAAGGACCCAGGACAAAAATGTGAAGGTCAAAGATTTATTACAAGGCCAGCACCCTCACAATCATGACCTAATGGAGAAATAAAAAATTCCTGGGACCCAGAAGCACACCTATGGATCTAAACCAATATACCTGTGTACCCTAGTTACTGCCCCTTACTTCCTTTCCTCACATTTCCATTAGCACAATTTTCATGATAATCATATCGGTTTACTGCATCAGTACATATTCTTTCAGCACTACAGTTTAGTATCAGGTTTTTGAAATTGGTATAAGTGGATTCACCAAGTATATATTCTTTTAGTCTGGGTCTTGGATTCTTCACTCCACATTATGTTTGTGAGACTCACCTGCAGTGTTTTTTTGCAGTTGTAAACTCACGCAATTCACAAGATTTGCATGGATGTGCCAGGACTTGTTCATTCTACTTTTTTGTTTGTTTGTTTGCTATATGGTGGGGTCATATTTCATCCTTTTTCCATGGGAGTAGCCTGTTACTGCAGCACCATTTGTTGAATTTAATTTGCTTGTTTGGGAAGTGCATGGGCCGGGAATCAAACCTGAGTCTCC
>PVIY010039576.1:0-23003 GCA_004026745.1 Myrmecophaga tridactyla
TCAATTGTCTGAAGTACAGAATTCATTTTTTACAGAAAATCTTTTATGAATGGTTGTTAGTTACTAATGCTAGCCCATAAAACCCATTAGTCTATAATGTAGCTGAAGTTTGGGTATATTTATGGTGCAAAATAATAGAAAGTATTATGTTTCATCAGACAAAATGAAAAAGCAATACAATTGAATAAGAAATTTTCTATGTGTTTGGAATGCTAGTGCTTAGGGAAAACTACATTTAATTAGAGGATGATGAAGAGATAGAGATTTGTGGAAGTTATGAAGACTTGTGTTTCAAGGGCATTAGAACCTGATGGTAATAGCTCTTTATTATGCTTAATTTCACTTCAAAATTGATTCAAGCAGGAGACCTGAGTTCGATTCCTGGCCCATGCACCTCCCAAACAAACAAGCAAACAAATGAAAAACCAAACAAACAAAAATTTAGCAAATGGTGCTGCAATAAGGGGATACTCACATGGAGAAAGAATGAAATGTGTGGCCAGCCATACAGCATACAAATAAAATTGATTCAGAAGTTATCCTGGTGCAAGTGTGTATCGGGTATGATTAGGGTTGTGCTATTTTTAATTTTGGATTTTTTTCTTGGCTCATAAATGCAGCAAATGCATGCATTTTTTTTTTAACTCGGGAGGTCATAAAATTTTTTTAACCTGGAAAATAGAATTATTCCCATTCAATTTTAATTTTTTTCCATCTGTCCATGGTCCTTCTCCATGTTTATCTTTCTGACTATTCCCCAGCAGTATAATTTACTCTTCATTTTACAGTCTTACAGCAAGCTACAACATGAGAGTCAGCAGCTAGCCAACAAGTCAGAATTCAGATCCATGCCCTGCCTTCTCTTTTACTAGCTTTTCTATCTGGCATGACCTATTGCTAGCCGATTGGGACACTCAGGACAGTCTTTTGAGGCTAGAAACTCTACCACAAACTGAGCAACCTATTCCAGAAGGTGGAGTCAATATTCATTTCTTAATTCATCCTCATCCCCAAGGGTCAGCATCAGGGAGATGAAGGATGGGCAGGCAGGAGCTACAGCAGAAACAGGAGAATTTTGGAATAAGTGGGTGGGGGCTTTGTCTGCCTGATGTTGGTATTGGGATGACCATGAGGCAATTTAAATTGGCTGTTGAAGAGTCAAGCCCAGCGTGTACAAGTGCAATTACAGGCATCCCTAACAAATTGATCCCTCTCTTAAACAATTTTTAAATCTGTTTACTGCCATTTTTAATTCAGTTACTAAAATGTAGGCTCGGTGAGAGCAGGGACTTTGTTTTGTTTAGCACTCTATCACTAGAACCCCTAACAAGGCATGGAATAGGTAAGAACTCAAATTTTGAATATAACAATAAATGAATACTTCTCGTCATTTATAACCAGAGCTTTTACTTACAGCTCTTCTCGCTACTCAATAAATAAGTCGATTTCTTTCCAATTCCCAACATTGCAACTTCTGTTGGTTCTGTCTCCAAAATCATCTAGAACATAGACCCTTTCCTACCTACACAATTCCTGAAGTAACCACCCTAGAACTGGTTATGTTTGAAAGTTTTCATCATTGACTTTAGAACCCACATTTTCTCTAACAGCTATCATCTCTCAGTCACCTCCTCACCAGCCTTTCCAGGTATCATTGAGGCAAGGTTCTATACTTTTATAGACCTTGGTCTTCTTGGACAGGCATTTGCCTGAATCTGAACATATTTATAAATTAATTTCATTTTGTAATTCTAATTCAAGGTGAAAGAGAGACTACTTTCAAGCCACGTGGTTGAATATGAAGAAAAGTGCTTTTTACTGTAAAGAATCCATTTTGTTACATCAGCTTATGCACAGTCCAACATCCACACCCTAAAGATATGAGACTACAATCTACTAATCATAACCTTTTGTGTATTTCTTTGACTACTTCTTTTAACAATTAAACTTTAGCAAAACTTTTTCCAAAATCACAAATTTGGAAATGAGGATCTGTCTTGAAATGGTGAAAGCATTTCTCCTCTCATCCTACTATTTCATAATAACCTAGTCTCACTTTGAATATTGAACATGGCTATGATTTAGTTTATTTCTAAATTGGATGTGACCAATAAATAGCATTTTTGCATTGTTAAAGCAGAAATATTTATAATCAAGGTGTAGCTATACTTTTATGTTACATTTATATGCATGGAGTATATGCATGGAATATGATACTTTTATTTTACATTTATATGCATGGAGTATGAGGCTGCCACCAAAGCTGTTGGTGGACTGAATTTGAGTAAGTTGATGCACATTTAATCAACAGATTGGATAGAAGCGTATTGGGAAAAAAGTTTCAAAGTCCACCTCACCTTTGCAAAAAGGATATCTTTGAAGAAAGCTTTTTTCTTTTTTTTAGGTTGAAGCAGCAATTTCAAACTCTTATTGCTTTTATGGCAAGGGACATTAAAATGCATTTTGTATTGAATTATTCTTCTCCATTGTTTTGTGGCCATGAAGATTCTGGGTGGTAACTGAGATGTCTCCTTAGCAAGAGAAAAAGACTTTCTTGTCTGATAGATGGTATCAATTGAGCAGTTGCCATTTTGATTTGCTTATCTGGAAAATTGAAGTTTATTTGCATTTCCTCTTGCCAAACAAAGAAATATAGTAAAAGGAAAGTGAAGATTGTGATGGACAAATTTTCATTAAGATAATTAATTATCTCTGCACCAAATTTTCTGCCTGATAGCAGAGTTTCAACTGTTTCTAGAAGTGTCCAGCCATTCTCTGTGCAAGACCTCAAACCTTTTAGCCTCTTGAATATATTTCCCCACCTCTTTCTATTCCTTATTCAAATCTCCAAATAGTTTGAGGCATGTTTTACTCAACCTCTAACAATAGCCTGGACTCAAATGAGATAGGAAGGTACTTTACAGTACAGCACTAGCTCAGTCAAAAAAATGCAGTCATCATTTGTATAGGTAACAGTCAGTGAAGGGATTGTGTGGGCACTCATCTACCTGGTTGACCACTCAAGCCTCTGGGCAAGGTTACACCCAAATCACCCCAGGAATGTTTCTATTTTTAATTCTAAAAATGTTTACTTTTTCTAATTATAAAAGCAATTCCTGATCACTATAAAAGAAAAAGAAAGGCTGTAAACTAAAAATGAAACAAAAGCACAAGGAAGACAATGTATGTAGCCTCAGCTTAACATATTACCTCATATTTAGTCTTTCCTGGGTGGATGAACCTATTTCTGTTATTGCTGCAAAACTAAGAAACAAAATGGTTTATTATTTCACATACTAATAATATGCACTGACTGTGTAGTTCTGCTTCATATGCTATCAGTTGAGATGCAGGAATGGCTGAAGGTCCAAAATGGCCTTACTCACATGACTGGCAAGTTGGTGCTGGCTGTTGGCTGGAAGAATAGTTAGGACTTTTGTCTGATGGTTTGGTTCTCTTTCATGTGGACCTCTTCACATGGATACTTGGGCTTCCTTACAGCAAGACAGCTGGATTCAAGAAGGAATGTACTGAATGGTGAATGTGGAAACTTCAGATCTCTTAAGACCCAACTTCACTTACTGCTGAGAGGAAAGAGAGCAGGAGGGAATGACGAACAAAAAGATTGCCGAACAGCACAAGGGCCCTGACTTATCTCCCGTCCTTCCATCCCTTGCTCTCTAATCCATCTTGCACAGTGGCACTTGATTAATATCTCAAAAGGACACATTCATAATACCACTCTCATGTATATTGGCTGAATAAAGACCATGAGTCCCCGCTTGACATTCCAGACCATTAGCACTACGCCATCTTCTGTGAATCCATAAACCAGTTGAATACATTTACTGTTTTTATATATGACTCCATATGCCTGCACCTTTGTTTATGCTATTCCTTATACCTACGACCTGATGTTGATTCCAGTAGTTTATAAAGTGTAGTGTTCAAGGTTCTGAAGAACTGTGTTACAATCTGGACTCTGCCATTGGCCAGCTTCACTTTTTTGTGCCTCAGTTTCCCCATGCATACATTGAGGATAATAATAATGCCTACTATGTAGTGCTATTGAGAAAGTTGAAAACAACAGCTATTTTAAAAAACAATAGTATGCCAGATAAACCCTGAAACCAGAGGTACCATCTCGCCAAGAATATCAATCAGTCTCATTCCTCTACTCTATAAGGTCAACACCCCTTTCCCAGCATGAAGAAGCTAAAATGGTCATTGCCTAGATATCATTGAAGATTAAGAGAATGATCAAATGAGAGGAAGGAGGTATAACTGAGAAATATGGATTTACAAATGATTACAGCTACTGACTCATTATATAGATATTTCTTTTAGGTTTTTAGTATATCAGAATAGCCAGAAGGAAATACCTGAAATTGTTGAACTGTAATCCAGTAGCTTTTATATTTGATAATGATTGTATAATTATATAGCTTTTGTCATATGACTGTGCATTCTAGTTTGCTAGCTGCCAGAATGTAATATACCAGAAATGGTATGTCTTTCTAAAAAGGGAATTTAAGAAGTTGCAAGTTGACAGTTTTAAAGCTGTACAAATGTCCAAACTAAAGCAAGGCTATAGAAATGTTCAATCTAAGGCATTCAGGGAAAGTTACCTTGGTTCAAGAAGGCCAGTGACATTCAGGGTTTCTTTCTCAACTGGAAAGGTGCATGATGAACATGGGGGTATCTGCTTTCTCTCCAGGCTTCTTGTTTCATGAAGCTCCCCCAGGGGTGTTTTCTTTCTTCATCTCCAAAGGTCTCTGGTTGTGTGGGCTCTCGTGGTTCTCTTGGCTCTCTTACTCTTTCCAAAATGTTTTCTCTTTTAAAGGATTCCAGTAAACTAATCAAGACCCACCTGGAATGGGCAGAGTTACATCTCCCTGTAATCCAAGGTTAATACCCACAATTGGGTGTGTCATAGCTCTGTGGAGATAATCTAATCAAGTTTCCAACCTACAGTCCTGAATAGGGATTAAAAGAAATGGCTGCTTTCACAAGATGGGTCAAGTTGAAAACATGGCTTTTCTAGGGTGCATAATCCTTTCAAACCAGCACACCATGTCATTGTAAAAACCCTTTATCCAGGGTATGGATAGATGAATAATAAAATGAAGACATGCATGAAAAAAAGCAAAAGGAAAAAATAGACATTTAAAAAGTAGAGCACCCTGGTGGGCCACGGTGGCTCAAGCAGGCAGAGCTCTTACCTGCCATATTGGAGACCTGTGTTCGATTCCCGGTTCCTGCCCATGCAAAAAAAAAAAAAAAGTAGAGCACCCTATATATAATGGAAACCCAATAAATGGTAGTTATCATTCATGTATTCATATCAAACATTTACAGAGCATCTGCTATAAGCTAGGCACTGTACTAGTCCTCATGGATACAGAGATCAGCTACACACTTGGAAACCCATATTGGGAACTCTCTAGTGAAGGAGAAAATGCCTAACAAAGGAAAAAAATTGAAAGACATTTGAGAGATAAAATCAGTATGATATGGTGACTGATCGGAGTTGGTGGGTGGAAGATAAAGGAAGGTAATTAAAGATGATTTCTGGGTTTTTGTACTGGAGGACTAGGTGGATATTGTAGATGATGTGGCCTTTTTATATGTTAAATTTGAAGGACCTGAGAAAGAGCTGTGTGAAAATTTTCAGCTGCCTCTTGGATACAGAAAAGTTCTCGACAAGGTTATAGAGATGTAAATTTGGGGGTAGTTTAATATTGGTAGTATTTGAAATCCAGAGAGTGAATTTTATTTCCCTGGGAGAGTTTACAGAGGAAGAAATGATAAGGAGGGAAGTCTGGGAAAGCCCAACATTTAAGGGGGAGGTAAAGAATGAGGTATCTAAAAGAGAATATAAAAGGAGAGTCTAAAAAGTAGGATGAGGTTCAAGAGAGGATGGCATCACAGAAACCAAAGTGGAAAAGAGTTTTGAAAGAGAAATGGTATGCAATGTCAAATTCTGCTAAGATTTTCTGGCGTAATTAGGAATGAAATGTGTACTTTGATTTGATAGGCAGGAAGTAATCAGGAACATTACCTGATGGAACTAGTGCAGATAGAAGCCAGACTCCAATAAATTGAGGAAGGAATGAAAGGAAGAAGTGGAGATACTAATTATAAACAATGCATTCCGCAAAAGTGGCTATGAAAAGAAAGAGAAGGATTTTCCAATTTCTAGAATGGCAATGTAAGGAGCTCATAGAAAACTCTACCCTAGAAAGACATTTCGTAAACTGGTCAAAATTAGTGAAGACTCACTTAAAGAGACTCTGGTATTGATTAAAGGGCTAACAACAAATTGAGAAATATTTATTCAATAAAATCTATGGAAACTGTAAGAACAGTGGGAGGCTGTGGCATTTGAGGTAAGGACTGCAGCCATTCTCCCACAAATCTGCCATGCAGGACTGTTTCAGCGGGCTTGGCTTCCATGTGGCAGTCTCCATCTCCTCAGCTTCCTGTGGTTGTCTTATAGACAGCCTATTGTTGGCTCTCTTTTTTTCCCCCAATGGGAATTACCAACCTGGGAGTTTTTTTTTTATTATCACAATCAACTATTTTTTTCTTTCTTAGTGAAAAATAACATGATACAAAAAAAGCAATACATTTCAAAAGCTCATCACAACAATTAGTTGTAGAACAGATTTCAGAGTTTGATGTGGGTTACAATTCCACAATTTTAGGTCTTATTTTTAGCTATTCTTAGACACTGGAGACTAAAAGAAATATCAGTATAATGATTCAGCAATCATACTTGCTTGTTAAACCCTACCTTCTCTGTACAACTCCACCATCACCTTGATCTTTCTCCCACTCTTTAGGGGCATTTGTGCTATGCCCATCCTAACTTTTTCATGTTGGAAGGGGCTGTAAATAATATGGGGTAGGGGGATGGAACTAGTTGGTGTTCTGGAAAAGCTGGTCCCTCTGCATTACACAACTTATCTATCTGGTCCAGGGGCCCATCTGGAGGTTGTGGGTTTCTGGAAAGTTACCCTAGTGAATGGAAACTTTGTAGACTCATATATTGCCCCAGGCATTCTTTAGGATTGGCAGGAATGGTTTCGGTTGGGGGTTAGCAAGTTATGGTAGGTAGCAATGTCTAACTGAAGCTTGCATAAGAGTGACCTCCAGGGTAGCCTTTTGACTTTATTTGAACTCTCTCAGCCACGGATACCTTATTTGTTATATTTCTTCTCTCACTTTTGTTCAGAATGGCATTGTTGATCCCATGGTGCAAGGGCCAGACTCATCCCTGGGGCTCATCTTTCATGCTGCCAGGGAGACTTTCATCCCTGAATGTCATGTCCCATGTAGGGGGGAGGGCAATGATTTCACTTGCAGAGTTGGGCTTAGACAGAGAGAGAGAGGCCACATCTGAGCAACAAAAGAGGTCCTCTGGAAGTGACTCTTAGGCATACCCATAGGCTAAGTTTCTCTGCTACATACATGAGCTACACAAGAGCAAGCCTCACGATCAAAGGCACCTATTGATTTGGGTGTCCTTAATGTTTGACTCTGTACCTGCTTTATAGTTCCATATTTTTCCTTCCATCCCTGAAGGGATACATGCCAATATTTTTTGATTATCTACATAATATACTCTGGGATGTCTCCAGGCATTACATTAAGCTATACAGGATTAAAGGCTCTCATTCTTATTCTGGGCTCACTATGTTTGGATTATTTAAATGCTCTATCCAGAGAGGTTGAGTTAAATTATGTGCTACAAAAAATTTAGGTTCTGGACAAAATAAACCTTTCTTCCTTTGGTCTCAAATAGTAGATGCAGTTCTAAAATATAGACAATGTCTTCATTACTCCTGTATTCTCAATTACCTTAATCTCAACATGATTGGCATAATTTTTATCTCTAAATACCAGGTCAGACATATACAAAACAGCCCCTCAAAATCCAGAAATAACAATTACCGCTTTGGACTAAATGTGACTGCTATAAGAGCTTACAATTTAGGCCTCTGTTTTCTTATAAGCATTTTCTAAAGGAGACAATACAATAATTGCTCTTTTGTTTCTGGCTTATTTTGCTTCACCAAATGTCTCACAGGTTTATTCACAATGTTACATGCCTCACAACTTTGTTCCTTTTTGTAGCAGCACAATATTCAATCATATGTATACACCATCATTCACCAATCTACTTCTCAGTCGGTGCATCCTTCAGCCCCCTCCATTCATTGGGAAAACCTCTTCTTTTAAAAAACCCATTTGGCCAAAGTCAATTTTTAATTGGTATATTTAGACAATTTACATTTAATTTAATTATTGATATGTTAGGGCTTAAGTCTACTATTTTTTTTCCTTTTATTTTTTGTTTTTTTCTGTTTTCTTTTTCCTGTTTCCATTGGGTTACTTGAGCAGTTTTTTTGAATTCCATTTTTATTTAGCTCAAGTACTTTGAATATATCTGTTTGTATACCTTCTTTAGTAGTTTCACTAGTTGTTATGTTATATATACATATATACATAATTTAGAAACTCTACTGATGTCTACATTTTACCAGTTCAAGTGAAGTAGAAATTTTACTTCCCTATGCCTTTTTTGGGGAAAGGGGGGTGGTGCATGGTCTGGGAATCGAACCCAGGTCTACCACATGGCCTTATGTCTTTTATCTTCCCCATTTATAGTATAATTGTGTTAGATATTTCCTCTATATGTGTGGAAAACCATATCAGTGGTTCAATCATAATTTTAAAAGCTCAGGAGGAAAAGGAAAGACTATTGCATTTACCTATATTTTTTATCTTTTCACTATTCTTACTTCCTGATGTTCCAAGATTCCTTCTTTTATAATTTCCTTTCTGTTCCAAGAACTTCCTTTAGCAATCTTTTTAGGGTAGGTAGAACTTCTGGTGACAAAAATCTCTAAGTTTCACTCCCTCTGAGAATGCTAAGTTTTTTCGTTGATTTCCGAAAGTTATTTTTGGCGTAGATGCAATTTGGGGTTGACAGCTTTTCTTCTTTCAACTTTTGAAAAGTTCTGTGCACATTTCTTTCTGACCTCCATGTTTTTGATAAGAAATTTGCTGTCATTTGAATTGTTATTTTACACCTGGGTGATGTGTCATTTCTCTTTGCCTCATTTCAATATGTATTTGCCTTTAGTTTTCAGAAGTTTGGCAATGAATTCCTTTGGGCGTATTGTACTAAAGATTTAACTTTTTGAATCTCTAGATTTATATCTTTTGCCAAGTTTGGGAAATTTTCTACCATTATTTCTTTGAATACTTTTTCAGCCCCCAAATCTTTATCCTCCTCTTCTGAGAGTCAGATTACAATGAATGATAGATCTTTTCTTATATCCCACAGGTTCCTGAGGCTCTCTTTATTTTTTCAGTTAATATTATCTTTGTTATTCAGATTGGGTATTGTTCTATCTTCACATTCACCATTCTTTCCTCTAAATTCTCCTTTCTGTTATTGAGTCTATACAGTAAATTTTAAAATCTGTTTATTGTCTTTTTCAGTTCTAAAATTTCCTCTTGTTTCATCTTTATATTTTCTATTTCTTTGCTGAGACTTTCTATTTCTTTGGTGTTATTTTCTAGTTTTTCATTTGTTTCAAGTGTGTTCATAATTGATTATTGAAGCATTTTTATGATGGCTTTTTAGAAACCCTTGTCAGATAATATTACAGTTCTGTCATCTCATTATTGGCATCTATTGATTGTCTTTTGTTCATTCAATATGACATTGTCTTGGCTCTTGTTATATAGATGATTTTCAATTGAAATCTGGACATTTGCGGTATTATGTTATGAGACTCTAAGTTCTATTTAATCTTGTGATTTAAAAGTCCTCCCTAGACATCACTGTGCAGGGGAGAAAGAGTGCCACGTAGTTACTGCCAAGTGTGCATGGAAGTCCAAGTTCCTCACTCAGCTTTTGTCAACACCTAGTGGAGAGGGGCTTCTTGATACTGCTGGGTGGGGTAGGAGTTCACATTCCCCTCTCCAATGATTGATTCAGCTTGATATGGTGTCATTCCTTGGTTCTGAAGGTCCTAACTCTTCTACCTTTTTTTCTCCACCTTTTAAATATTTATTTTGGTTTTAGATATAATGCTCTGGGTTTTTATATATACTTATTTGGAGTAATATGGAAATGTATGCTTACTCCATCCTTCCAGAATCAGATATTCAGAGAGAGGGGTTCTTTTTGCAGCTATATAAATGTTTTAAATTTAAATTTTGGTGATGGTTGCACAACCTTCCTTGTGCATTCACTTAAAACCATTGAATTGTACACTTTCAATGGGTGAATTTTAGAGTATGTTAATTATATTTCAATATATCTGCTTAAGAAAACCAAAATAAACAAAAGAAGAAGTAGTTTTATAGGCAAATGAGATGATTTAATTTGTTCTAGAGTACAGTCAAGGAGACACCACATCTATTTCTGCTTCCAATATTCTACCCATTTGTCTCTTTATACAGAACTCCAGTAAAATGATTAAGACCCCCCTTGAATGAGTGGGGTCACATCTCCATCTAATCAAAAGTTCCAACCCACAATTGGGTGGGTCATATCTCCATGAAAACAACCTAATCAAAAGGTCCCAAACAATAAGTCTGCCCCCACAAGATTGGATTAGGATTTAAATAACATGGCCTTTCTGGGCGTATATAACAGTTTCAAACCAGCACAGGTAAGTAATGTTATCTGCACTGTAAAACTGAAGACACTACGACTCTAAGAGATCAAGTGATTTGTCCAAAGTCAAACAAATAAGAAATGATGAACCTGGGATTTCTACTTGATTGTTTTTTCTCTATAAAGTATTCTTTCCTTGCATTTCAGGTATTTGTATATTTATTCTATTACCTCTACTAGACTTTAAGCTTCTTGAATGAAAGAATGATTTCTTATTCACATTTCGATATTTTGCAGTGCCTAACATATAAGTCTTATAGTCTATACTGAAATATTTGTTGAGTGGATGAATTGATGCATTATTATCAACTCCATTAAATAAAAAATCATCTACAGCTGATGCTATTATTTTCCCAAGCTTATATTTCAATATAGCTGTTTAACAAAACCAAAGCAAAAACAAAAACAAACAAATAAGAGAAGAGGTATAAGTAAACAGGAAATACAGGTAACAGGAGGCATTCCTGAGAGGCTTCACGTGAGTCAGGCATGGAATAAGTGTTTTTGCTTAGTGTTTCCACAGCCCACTGGGCTTACCTCTGTCATATAAATCACACTCTACTATGAATGTCCCTTTATATGTCTGCCCCCACTAAACTGTGATTTTCTTGAGGGCATGAACTGTCTGAATAATCTCTATACCAGAATTTTTTTGTTCCTCTATTGGTTTGTTAAAGCTACCAGAATGCTATATATCAGAAAAGGAATGGCTTTTAAAAAAGGAATTTATTAAGCTACACGTTTATAAGGCATGAAACTGTCCAAACTAAGGCATCCAAAGATACCTTGGTTCAACAAAAGGCTGATGGATCCAGAGCACCTCTGTCACCTGAGAAGGCCCATGGCTCGTGTCTGCTGGAGTCTTTAGCTTCTAGTTTCAAACACCTTCCCTGGGGGCATTTTCTTTCTACATCTCCAAACTTCTGGGTCTCATGTTGGCTCTGTCACTTCTGAGTTTTTTCCAAAATGTCTCCCTTTTTAAAGAACTCAAGTAAACTAATCAATACCCACCTTGAATGAGTGAGATCACATCTCCATCTACTCAAAAGGTCACGCCCACAATCGGGTTTGTCACATCTCCATGGAAACAATCCAATCAAGAAGACCCCACCCTGCGATATTAAATCAGGATTAAAGAACATGGTTTTTCTGGAGTACAGAACAGTTTCAAACCAACACAGTTCCCAACAACCTGGACAAAGCCGACATAGACGGGGTGCCCAATGGATAGTTCCTGAATGAAATAATAGAGTCAACCAATCTCTATAATGCAGTTCCAAGGAAGGTAGTAAAGGGAAATGGATGCTTTTTTCTTGCCTTCCCCTCATCTATTCCATCATGCAGTCCTACTGGCTCCACACAAAAAAATCCCAAATCCAATCATCTTTCATCGCAACTACCCTAGTACAAGTTATCACTATCTTTAGACTGGACTATTTTAGTAGCCTCTCAACTGCTCTCTTTACTTCAATACTTGACTTCTACATTCAGTTATTTCAGCAGCAGCGAGAGGAATAACTGTGTTGTGTTAGTTGTTTATTTGTTATGATCAGGTAGCATCTTCAGGGTTTTTTTTTTTCTTTTTAAAAATGTTCTGTGAATTTTAATACATGTATAGTTTTGTGTTACCTTTACCATGATGGAGATACAAAACAATTCCATTACTACAAAATTTTTCTCAGGATTTCCCTTTATAGTATCACTCACAGCATTCCTAACCCCTGGAAACCACCGATCTGTTTTCCATCACTATTGTTTTTCTTCTGAAGAATAATAAATGGAATCATATAGTATGTAACCATTTGAGACTGGTTTATTTCACTCAGCATGGATTCATGTAAGTTGTCGCATGTATCAATAGTTTGTCCCTTTTTAAACTGGGTAGTACGCCATTGTTTGTCTGTAACAGTTTGTTTTGTTTATTTATTCACCTGTTGAAAGCCATCTGGGCTGTAAACATTCATTTACAAATTTTCATGTGAACTTAAGTTTTCATTTTTCTTTGGTTCAAACCCAGGGATGAAATTACTAGGTCATGGGGTAAATCTCTGTTTAACTTTATGAGAAATTGCCAAACCATTTTCCAGAGTGGCTATTCCATTTTTCATTCCCATAGATTTGTATGAGTGTTTAAGTTGCTTGCTATCTTCATTAGTACTTTATATTTTGGGTAATTTTTATTTTAGGTATTCTAATGAGTTTGTAGTTATATCACATCATGGTTTTACTTTGCATTTTACTAGTGACTAGTGATGTTGAACATATTTTCCTGTGATTATTTGCCATCCTGATATTTTTCTGTGTGAAATGTCTGTTCAAGATTTTTGTCTCCTTTTAAAAAGTATGTCATTTGTTTTGTTATTGTTGAATCTGCAAGTGCTTTATATATTGTGGATACAGGCCTATGTGATTTGCAAACATTTTCTGCAATTTACAGCTTGTCGTTTCATACACTAAACAGTCTTTAACAAAACAAAGTTTTAAATTTTGATAAATTCCAATATATCCACATTTTCTTTTATAGATCATGTATCATGTTTCAGAACTCCTCATTTAATTACAAGTCACAAAGATTTTCACCTATGTTTTCTTTTTAAAGTTTTATAATGGATGCATGATGCACATTGAGCTAATTTTTGTAAAGGTATGAGGTTTAAATAAAGGTCCATTTATTTGTCCATGGATGTGGAATTGTTCCAATAGCATTTGTTGAAAGATTATACTTTCTAACTTGAATTGCTTTTGTAACTTTCTAAAAAGTCAAATGGCCATATTTGTATAAGTGTATTTCTGTACTTTCTATTCTGCTCCTATCTATCACTTTGCCACTTCCACACTGACTTGCTTACTTTAGCATTATAGTAAGCCTTAAAATTGGGTAGTTGATTCTTTCAACTTTTTTCAGCTCTTTCAAACCTATTTTAGATTTTTTAGTTCATTTGCCCTTCTTATAAATTTTAGATTCAGCTTTCTATATCTATAAAATTTCATTCTGGGGCGGCTGCCGTGGCTCAGCAGGCAGAGCTCCGACCTGCCATGCTGGAGGTCTGGAGTTCGATCCCTGGTGCCTCCTGCCCATATGCAAATTAAAAAAAAATTTCATTCTGGGATTTTGATTGGTATTAAATTAAAGCTATCAATCAATCTGGGGAGAACTGATACTTTACTATGGACAGTCTTCCAATTCATAAACATGATGTGTTCCATTTATTTAGGTCTTCTTCAATTTCTTTCATCAGCACTTTGTAGTTTTCATCATACAAATCCTGTATGCATTGTTGGATTTTTATTTAGGTAGTTCCGTTTTGTGGGTGTTATTGTAAAATTTCTATTTTATTTTTCATTTCTAATTGTATATTGCTGTAATATAAATAAGTTTAATTTGTGTGTGAATTTTCCCTTTTAAGCACATTTAAATATAAAATTCAGTGCTATTAATTACATTCACCATATTGTACTACCATTAACTTCATCTATTACAAAATTTTTCCATCAACTCAAATAGAAACACAGTACAATTTAAGCATTAATGTATGTTTTAGTTTGCTAAAGGTAATGAAATGCAATAAACCAGAAATGGGATGGCTTTCACAAAGGGGATTTATTAACTACAGCTTACGGTTTTTAGACTGTGAAAACACCCAAATCAAGGCATCCACAGGCAATGCTTTCTCCCTGAAGACCAGCTACCAGCAATCTTTAGGTCATCTGTCATATGGTCGGGCACATGGGGACTGGTCTCTCCCTTCTCACCTGGGTTTCATTGCTTCCTCTCTCAGTTTCTCCTTGGGCTATTTTCTGTGCTCCATCCCTTACATAAGACACCAGTAAGATGATTAATACCCACCCTGAATGAGGTAGGTCACATCTTAAGAGACTACTCACCAAAAGATCCTATCTACAGTGGGTTCATTGTAAAAGAATGGAAAGGATTAAAAAAAAACATGACCTTTTCTGGGATACATACAGCTTCAAACCATCTCAGTCCCCCATTCCTTAGCCCTACCCTAGCGTCTGGTAACCTATATCCTAATTAACGACTCTATGAATGTGCTTATTTTAATTATTTCATATCAGAGAGAGCATACAATATTTGTTCTTTTGAGATTGGCTTATTTCATTCAACATGATGTCTGAAAGGTTCATCCATGTTGTCACTTTTATCAATCCTTCATTCCTTTTTTATGGCTGAATGATACTCCATTATGTGTATATACCATATTTTATTTATTCAGTCATCAGTTAATAGACAGTTGGGTCCCTTCCATCTTTTGGGCATTATGAATAATGCCACTCTGAACATAGTGTGCAAATATCTGTTCGAATCCATGCTTTCATTCTTTTGGGTATATATCTAGCAGTGGGATTACCAGGTTATATAATAATTCCATATTTAACTTTCTGAGGAACTGCAAAACTGTCTTGCACAGCAGCTGCACCATTTTATATTCCTATCAACAATGAATGAGTGTTGCTATTCCTCTACATCCTCTCCAACCCTTGTAATTTTTTCTTTTCTTTTCTTTCTTTTCTTTTTGCATGAGCAGGCACTGGGAATCAAACCCGGGTCTCTGGCATGGCAGGCAAGAACTCTGCCTGCTGAGCCACTGTGCCCCCCCCCCTCATATATATATATTTTTTACATGGGCAGGCACCAGGAATCGAACCCGGGTCCTCTGGCATGGCAGGCAAGCATTCTTGCCTGCTGAGCTACCGTGGCCCGCCCCCCCTTCATATTTTAAAGGTAGCATTTCCAGTTAGTGTAGAGATGGTAGCTCAATGTGGTTTGATTTGCATTTTCTATAGTACCTAATGATGTGGAGTATCTTTTCATGTGCTCTAAAGCCACTTGTATGTCTTCTCTGGAGAAATGTCTATTCAAACCTTCTTTCCCATTTTAATTGGTTTATCTTTTTATTGTTGAGTTGTAGGATTTCTTTACATATTATGAATATTAAATATTTATGTGGTTCCCAAATATTTTCTCCAATTATATTTCATGAGAAAGGCCTCTGATAACACAAGTTTTTCATTTTAATAAGGTCATATTTATCTATTTTTTCTTTTCTTGCTTGGGCTTTGGGTGTAAAGTCAAAGAAACCATGGCCTAACACAAAGTCCTGAAGTTGCTTCCATTAGTTTTTTTCTAGGAGTTTTATAATTCTGGTTTTTATATTTAAGTCTTTGATCCATTTTGAGTTGATTTTGTGTAACACTGTGAGGTAGGGGTTCACCTTCACCTTTTGCATATGGGCATTCCGTTTTTCCAGAACCATTTGTTTAAGAAACAATTCTTCTACCATAGAGTGGACTTGGCACCCTTGTCAAAAAATAAATTTGCCATAAGCATGAGGGTTGATCTCTGAACTCTCAATTTGAGTCTATTGATCTGTATTAGTGCCAATACAATGCTGCTTTGATTACTGTGGATTTGTAATAAATTTTAACATTGGGAAGTTTGAGTCCTCCAACTTCTTCTTTTTCAAGATGGCTTTGGCTATTTAGGGTACTTTACCTTTGCAAATAAATTTGATGATTGGTTTTCCATTTCTGAAAAGAATAATGGAATTTTAATTGGTACCGTGTTGAATCTGTTTAAAGGTTTAAGTAGAATTGACATCCTAAAAATACTTAGTTTGGGTGGGCCATGGTGGCTCAGCAAGCACAGTTCTCGCCTGCCATGCCGAAGACCTGTGTTCGATTCTTGGTGCCTGCCTATGCAAAAAAGAAACAACAAAACTTAGTCTTAGACTTCTGGGAAGATGGACAAACAGAGTAGCTCGAGATCAGCCGTACTCTATGGAAAAGTTAGAGAAGGGACCAGAGGGTGACTGAGGTGGCAATTTGGCAGTGTGGCTGACTTGGGATAGCCTTCTGCATCACATAGGGCTGCCCTAGTTGGAGTGGCTGAGGAACTGAAAGGCAGAGAGCTGGAGCCTGGCACAGAGGCATGGAGCCTGCAGGAGTGCACAGATGGGAGCCAGAGACTAGGAAGTAAACCAGGCTGTGTTCCTTGGGCGTGCTACCCTCACCAGCACAGCCCCATAACCGGCCACCAACTCCACACCCCATGCAACCGAACCCTGTCATTCGCTTTCATTCCCTGTGCTCCAGGCGCCCCCCTCCACCAGCCTCCAGTGTACCTTCCTGTCCCACACACTTATCCCAAGTGCAGCCCAACCCACCTCTCCTGCACCTGTCCTGAGCATTACTTCCCACTCCTTGTTCCCTGCAGGCTGTTGCCAGTGCATAAAGGCTGCAGACAGTAACCTCCATACCCAAGCTACCCCAACCCCCCTGCCCAGAGTGTCTCACAACCTCACCCCGACCCCCCTGAGCTCAGTGCATCAATTTACAGCACTCCAAGACCCGCGCATGTGTGGGTCATGTCATTCAGCTCTGGGAACCACACTTTACAGCAGTCCTAGAAACGTGCATGCACACGGCCTCCATCTGCACTTCCCAGCTCTGAGAAAGTGCTGACCTGTGCAGCCAGGTCACATCTGCCCCCCAGTCCACAAAGGCATAAGACTGACCTGCTGCCACAGCTCTACACATGTGCACAAAGGGCCCCATGCCTTAGACCAGTGCACAGAAGGGTTACATCCCCCAGACTAGTGAACCCACACAGCTACATCATCCCCTGGCCACTGGGTGCCCAGGTTCACAAGCATCAGCATAACATACCCAACCTGTGCCTATATGTACCCTGAAACAAACCCAACACTGACTGCCCCACCCCATTCCCTGCTTCCTGCTGTACAACCATCCCACAAACACAAGGCCTTAGACTAAAGAAAGAAATCAACTCCCAAAGAAAATCAATCAAGATATTTACATGCCATGAAGACAGCAGAAAATCACTAAGCATATCACAATGCAGCCCTGCCTAATGATCAAATTAAAGCATTAGAGGAGACACAGACACTGGAAGAACTAATCAAAGATGTTTATACAACTCTGCTTAATAAAATCAGTGGACTGGCAAATGACATAAAGGAGATCAAGAAGACAGTAGAAGAGCATAAAGAGAAATTTGAAAGAATAAATAGAAAAACGGCAGATATCACAGAGATTGAAGACTCTATTGACCAATTGTGTGCCTCTATTGTGGAGGCACACAACACCAGATTTGAAGAGATAGAAGAACAAATAAGTGATATAGAGGATAGGATAACTGACTTCGAAGACTCAAAACACCAAATGACAAAAAAGATGGAAAAATTTGAATTGGATCTCAGGGAAAAGACAGAGAAAACAAAGCACACACATATAAGAATCAATGGTGTCCCAGGAGGAGAAGAGAGGAGTAAAGGGCTAGGAAGAGTAGTTGAGGATATAATGGAGGGAAAACTTTCCACCCCTTATAAAGGACATAAATATACAACTCAAAGAAGCCTAATGAACTCCAAACAGAATAAGTCCAAATACGCCTTCCCCAAAGCACATACTAATCAGTCTGTCAAATGTTGAAGAGAAGCAGAAAATCCTGAAGACAGCAAGAGAAAAATAATATACTACATAAAAGGGAAGCCAAATAAGTCAGAGTCCAGGATACTCAACTAGCACTATGGAGGTGAGAAGGCAGGGGTATGATATATTCAAGATCCTGAAAGAGAAAGACTTCCAGCCAAGAATTCTGTACCCAGCTAAAGTATCCTTCAAAACTAAAGGGGAGATTAAAGTTTTCACAGACAAAGAAGTCCTGAAAGAATTTGTCAACAAGAGACTGACCCTAAAAGAAATACTAAAAGGAGTTCTGCTGGCTGAAAAAAAAAGACAGGGTAGAGAGGTCTGGAGGAGGACACAGAATTGAAAAGTACAACTAAGATTAATTTAAAAAATACAAAGAGAAAGAGGGGAAAGAATATATGGGTCTGACAAATAAAATACAAAAGATAAGATAGTGGATTCAAGAAATGCCTTTTCAGTAATAACTTTGGATGTTAACAGGCTAAACTTACCAATTAAAAGATACAGATTGGCAGAATGGATTAAGAAACATAATCCAGCTATATGCTGCTTATACGAGACTCATCTTAGACACAAGGATACAAATAGATTGAAAGTGAAAGGATGGAAAAATATTTTCCATGCAAGTTATAACCAAAAGAAAGCAGGAGTACCTATACTAATATATGACAAAATAGACTTTAAATGTAAAGACATCATAAGAGACAAAGAAGGACACTATATATTAATTAAAGTGATAATTCAACAAGAAAATATAACAATCATATCTATGCTCCCAATCAAAGAGCTCCAAAGTACATGAGACAGACATTGGCAAAACTGAACGAGTGATAGATGTTTCAACAATAATAGCAGGAGACTTCAATACACCCCCACTCTCCTCTATAGATAAAGCATCCAGGCAGAAGATCAACATGGAAACAGAGAAGTTAAACAACTTGATAAATGAATTAGGCCTAACAGACATATATAGGTCATTGCACCCCAAAGCACAAGGATATTTATTCCTCTCTAGTCAGCATGGAACATTCTCCAGGACAGATCATATGCTGGGGCACAAAACATATCTTTATAAACTGAAAAACATTGAAATTATTTGAAGCACTTTCTCTGATCACAATGGGACGAAGCTGGATCTCAATAACCACCAATGAATGAGAACATTCACAAATATATGGAGATTGAATAACACACTCCTAAACAATGAGTGGGTCACAGAAGAAATTGTTAGAGAAATCAGTAGCTATCCGGAGATGAATGAAAATGAGAATACATCTTATCAAAACTTATGGGATGTGACAAAGGTTGTGCTGAGAGGGAAATTTATTGCCCTAAATGCCTATATTAAAAAACAAGAAAGAGCAAAAATCAAGGACTTGAAAGCTCACCCGGAGGAACTTCAGAAAGAGCAGCAAACTAACCCCAAAGCAAATAGAAGATGAGAAATGACAAAGATTAAAGCAGAGATAAATGAATGGGAGAACAAAAGAACAATAGAAAGAATCAATAAAACCAAAAGTTGGTTCTTTGAGAAAATCAATAAAATTGATGGGTCATTAGCAAAACTGACAAAGAAAAAAAGAGAGGATGCAAATAAACAAATCAATAATGAGAAGGGGTGTGTTACCACAGACCCTGAAGAAATAAAAGAAATCATAAGAGGATACTATGAATAACTATATGCCAACAAACTAGACAATTTCGATGAAATGGACAAGTTCCTGGAAAAACACAAACAAGCTACACTGACTCAGGAAGAAACAGAAGATCTCAACAAACCAGTCACAAGTAGAGAGATTCAATCAGTCATCAAAAATCTCCCTACAAAGAAAAGCCCAAGGCCAGATGGCTTCTCAGGGGAATTTTATCAAACATTCCAAAAAGAACTAACACCAATCCTGCTCAAACTTTTCCAAAAATTGAGGAAAAAAGGAACTCTACCTAATTCATTTTATGAAGCTAATATCATGTTAATACCCAAACTGGGTAAAGATGCTATAAGAAAGGAAAACTACAGGCCAATCTCCCTAATGAACATAGATGCAAAAATTCTCAATAAAATATTAGCAAACCGAATCCAACAACACATTAAAAGAACTGTAAACAGTGATGAAGTGGGGTCTATACCAGGAATGCAAGGATGGCTCAACACAAGAAAATCAATTAGTGCAATACAGCACATTAACAAATTGTAAGGGAAAAATCACATGAACATTTCAATTGATGCTGAAAAAGCATTTGACAAAATTCAGCATCCTTTTCTGATACAAGCACTCCAAAAGATAGGAAACAAAGGTAACTACCTCAATATAATAAAGGGAATATATGAAAAACTGATAGCCAGCATCAGTCAATGGAGAGAGACTGAAGGCTTTCCCCCTAAGATCAGGTAGAAGACAAGGATGCCCACTGTCACCACTATTATTCAACATTGTGCCAGAAGTTCTAGCTAGAGGAATCATGCAGGGTAAAGAAATAAAGGGCATGCAAATTGGGAAAGAAGAAGTAAAACTCTCATTATTTGCAGATGATATGATTCTATACTTGGAAAATCCTGAGAAATCTGCAGCAAAGTTACTTGAGCTAATCAACAAATTCAGCAAGGTGTCTGGATATAAAGTTAATGTGCAAAAATCAACAACATTTCTATACACAAGAAATGACCTAGAGGAGTCAGTTAAGGAAAAAATTCCACTCAAAATAGCAACAAAAAGAATCAAGTACTTAGGAATGAACTTAACTAGAGACAGAAAGGATTTGTACACAGAAAACTACATAACAATGCTAAAAGAAATTAAAGGAGATCTAAATAGGTGGAAAGACATTCCCTGCTCATGGATAAGAAGGCTAAATATAGTTAAGATGTCAATTCTCCTCAAATTGATCTACAGATTCAATACAGTACCAATCAAAATTCCAACAGCCTACTTTGAGGATTTGGAAAAGCTAACTATCAAATTGATCTGGAAGGGAAAGAGACCCTGAGTAGCTAAAAGCATCCTTTAAAAAAAAAGAACAAAGTGGGAGGATTAAAGCTCCATGACTTTAAAACCTTTTATAAAGCCACAGTGGTCAAAACAGCATGGTATTGGAACAAAGATCAAAGCATTGACCAATGGAATTTAATTGAGACTGCAGAAATAGACCACCAAATTGATGGTCAACTGAATTTTGACAAGGCCCTCAAATCCTCTGAACTAGGACAAAATAGTCTTTTCAGTAATTGGGCATGGAAGAACTGGATATCAATAGCCAAGAGAATGAAAGAGGACCTCTATCTTACACCCTACACAAAAATTATTTCAAAATACATCAAACAGCTAAATATAAGAACTTGCACCATAAAGCTTCTAGAAGAAAATGTAAGGAAACATCTTCAAGACCTAGTAATAGGTGGTAGCTTCCTAAACTTTATACCCAAAGCACAAGCAGCAAAAGAAAAAATAGATAAGTGGAAACTCCTCAAAATCAAATGCTTCTGCACCTCAAAAAACTTTGACAAAAAGGTAAAGAGGCAGCCAACTCAATGGGAGAAAATGTTTGCAAATCACATATCGGATAAAGGTTTGATTTCCTGTATATACAACTCAATAACAAAAGAACAAACAGCCCAATTGTAAAATGGACTAAAGATATGAATAGGCATTTTTTCTGAAGAACAAATACAGATGGCTCAAAAGCATGTGAAGAGATGCTCATTTTCATTGGCTATAAGGGCAAAGCAGATCAAGACTACAATGAGATACCACCTCACACCTAAAAGAATGGCTGCTATTAAACAAACAGGAAACTGTAAATGTTGGAGAGGATGTGGAGAAACTGGGACACTTATGCACTGCAGGTGGGAATGTATAATGATGCAGCCACTATAGAAGACTGTTAGGAAGGTCCTTAGGAAATTAAATATTGAGTTGGCCTATGAGCCAGTAATAGCATTACTTGGTATATACCCAGAAGAGCTAAAAGAAATGAAACAAACAGACATTTGCACACCGATGTCCATAGCAACATTATTCACAATCGCCAAAAGATGGAAACAAACCAAATGCCCATCAACAGATAAGTGGATCAACAAAATGTGGTATATACATATGATGGAATATTATGCAGCAGTAAGACAAAATGACATCTTGAAGCACGTGAAAAGATGGATGAGCCTTGAGGACATAATGCTAAGCGAAATTGGCCAGAGTCAAAAGGATAGATACTATGTGATTCCAGTTTTATGACCAGCATTAAAGGTATAATCAGAAACTGATAATACAGAATATAGGGAACTTAGAGATACATAGAAGCTAGAGATGGGTGAACCATTAGCTAATGAGGTTGAACTCCAATGTACAGGAATAGACAGGAGTGAAGGTGGTTCTCTAATGGGTCTATAAGTAATATTACCATACTGAAGATGAACAAGATTGAAAGGGGTTGTATAGACCTAGGTGTCCCACTGATTAAGACTAGAGATATGAATTAGTTCTCACAAGAATTACTTCAAATATATGATTCTTGTACAAAGAGTGTTTAAGTCCAGGGTATGGGGGAGAACTGTTATTGCATGTTATGAACTATGTTCAAAAGGAAACCATCAGCACTACCACAGCAAAAGCAGAAGTAAATAATTGGGGAAGGGACAAGAGTTAAAGGAGATTAAGATTTCCTATTTAGCAAGGGTCTGTTTATTGGTTTTCTGTCTCTTGGGAACAATGAAATTATCTAAAATTGAGAATGTTGATGGACTGTGGACTTTGGGCCCTCTACATGATGCCCAATGAATGCAGGTGGCTGAAGGATGCACTGATGGAGAAGTAGGTTGATGAACGACGGTGTATGC
>PVIY010039577.1:0-23012 GCA_004026745.1 Myrmecophaga tridactyla
GAGAAAGTGCTGACCTGCACTGCCACATCACATCTGCCCCTAACCCATGAAGACATAATACTGACCTGCCACCACAGGTCTATGCATGCAGACAAAGGGACCCATACCCTAGACCAGCACACACCAGGGTCACAACCCCCAGACCGGTGCACTGCACAGCTACATCCTCCCTGGCTGCTGGATGCCTATGCTCACAAGCATCAATGTAACATCCCTAACCTGTGCCTATAACTGCCCTGAAACAAATCACCACTCCTTTGTGCCCCACTCCATACCATGTTCCCTGCTACACATCCATCCTACAAAACAGAAGGCCTTGGACTACTGAAAGAAATTAAAACCCAAAGAAAATCAATCAAGATATTTACATGCAATGAAAACAACAGAAAATCGCTAAGCCTATCACAAGGCAGACAGATATTGCCCTGCCTAATGACCAAATTAAAACACCAGAGGAGACACACATGTTGGAGTAACTAATCAAAGATGTTCATACAACTCTACCCAATAAAATAAGTGGGATGGCATAAGACATGAAGGAGATCAGAAGACAGTAGAAGACTATAAAGTGGAATTTGAAAGAATAAATAGAAAAATAGCAGATATCACAGAGATTAAAGACTTCGTTGACCAAATAAAAAACATACTAAAGGTACACAATATCAGATTTGAAAAGACAGAACAAAGAATAAGTGATATAAAGGACAGGATAACTGAAGTCGAAGAGTCAAAACAGCAAATGGCAAAAAAGATGGAAAGATTTGATTGGATGTCAGGAAAATGATAGCAAAATAAAGTGCACAAATGTAAGAATCATTGGTATTCCAGGAGGAGAAGAGAGGAGTAAAGGGCTAGGAAGAGTAGTTGAGGATATAAAGGGGGAAAACTTCCCAACCCTTATAAAGGGCATAAATATACAAGTCAAAGAAGCCCAACAAAACCCAAACAGAATAAATCCAAATACGACTTCCCCAAGACACATACTAATCAGTCTGCCAAATGTTGAAGAAAAGCAGAAAATTCTGAAAGCAGCAAGAGAAAAACATTCTACTACATACAGGGAAACCATATAAGATTGAGTTCAAATTACTCAAGTGGCACCATGGAGTCAAGAAAGGCAGTGGTATGATATATCTAAGATCCTGAAAGTGAAAGAATTCCAGCCAAGAATTCTATACCTAACCAAATTGTCCTTCAAAACTGAGGTAGAGATTAAAGTTTTCACAGACAAACAAGTCCTGAAAGAATTTGTCAACAAGAGACTGGCCCTACAAGAAATACTAAAAAGAGTTCTGCTGGCTGGAAAAAAAAAACAGAAGAGGGAAGTCTGGAAGAAGGCACAGAATTGAAGAGTACCAATAAGGCTAATTTAAAGGATAAAAAGAGAAATAGGGAAAATAATATATAGATCTGATAAATAAAATAAAAAGATAAGATGGTGGATTCAAGAAATGCCTTTTCAGTAATAACTTTGAATGTTAATGGATTAAATTTACCAATTAAAAAATACAGATTAGCAGAATGGATTACAAAACATAATCCAGCTGTATGCTGCTTACAAGAGACTCATCTTAGACACAAGGATGCAAATTGATTGAAAGTGAAAAGATGGAAAAAGATTTTCCATGCAAGTTGTAACAAAAAGAAATCAGGAGCAGCTATACTAATATCAAACAAAATAGACTTTAAAGGTAAAGACATCATAAGAGACAAAGAAGGACACTACATACTAACTAAAGGGTCAATTGACCAAGAGGATATAACAATCATACATGTTTATGCTCCTAATCAACGAGCTCCAAAGTACATGAGACAGACATTGGCAAAACTTAAGGTAATGATGAATGTTTCAACAATAATAGGAGGAGACTGCAATCCACCAATCTCCTCTATAGATAGAACAACAAGACAGAAGATCAGCAAGGAAACAGAGAAGCAAAATAACTTGATAAGTGAATTAGACCCAACAGACATATATAGGTCATTGCACACCAAAACACACGGATATACATTCTTCTCTAGTGCTCATGGAATAATCTGCAGGATAGATCATATGCTGGGGCACAAAACAGGTCTTTATAAATTTAAAAATATTGAAATTACTCAAAGAACTTTCCATGAGCACAATGAGATGAAGCCAGATCTCAATAACCACCAAAGAATAAAAACATTTACAAATTATGAAGATTAAATAATGCACTCTTAAACAACCAGTGAATCAAAGAAGAAATTCCTAGGGAAATCAGTAGCTATCTTGAGATGAAGGAAAATGAGAATATAACTTATCAGAATATATAGGATTTGGCAAAGGCTGTGCTGAGAGGGAAATGTATTGCCCTAAATGCCTATATTAAAAAAGCAAGAGAGGGCAAAAATCAAGGACTTAACAGCACACCTAAGGAACTTGAGAAAGAACAGCAAACATACCCCAAAGTCAACAGAAGAAGAGAAATAGTAAAGATTAAAGCAGAGATAAATGAATGAAGAACAAAAGAACAATAGAAAGAATCAATAAAAGCAAAAGTTGGTTCTTTGAGAAAATCAGTAAAATTGAGGGGCCACTAGCAAAACCGCCAAAGGAAAAAAAGAGAGAGGATGCAAATAACAAAATCAGAAAGGAGAAGGGGTGTATTACCATATACCCTGAAGAAATGTCAACAAACTAGACAACTTAGATGAAATGGACAAATTCCTGGAAACACACAAACAAGCTACACTAGCTCGGGAAGAAATAGAAGACCTCAATAAACTAATCACAAGTAAAAAGATTCAATCAGTCATCAAAAATCTTCCTACAAAGAAAAGCCCATGGCCAGATGGCTTCACAGGGGAATTTTATCAAACATTTCAGAAAGAAATAACATCAATCTTCCTCAAACTTTTCCAAAAAATTGAGGAAAAGGGATCTCTACCTAACTCATTTTATGAAGCTAATATTTTAACACCAAACCCAGATAAAGATGCTATAAGAAAGGAAAACGAGGCCAATCTTCATCATTAACATAGATGCAAAAATTCTCAACAAAATCTTAGCAAATCGAATCCAACTGCACCTTAAAAGAACTATACCCCATGACCAAGCAGGGTCTATAACAAGACTGCATGATGGTTCAACACAAGAAAATCAATTAATATAATACAGCACATTAACAAATTGAAAGAGAAAAATCACATGATCATCTCGATTGATGCTGGAAAAACATCCAACAAAGTTCAATTACTTTTTCTGATAAAAATACCCCAAGAGATAGGAATCAAAGGTAACTACCTCAATATGATAATGGGAATATATGAAAAACCTATAGCCAGCATCGTACTCAATGGAGAGAGTCAGAAAGCTTTCACCCTAAGATAGGAATGACACAAGGATGCCCACTGTCACCACTATTAATCAACATTGTGCTAGAAGTTCTAGCTAGAGCAACCAGGCAGGACAAAGAAATAAAAAGTATACAAATTGGAAAGGAAGAAGTAAGACTCTCATTATTTGCAGATGATATGAACTATACTCAGAATATCCTGAGAAATCTACAGCAAAATTACTTAACCTAATAAATAAATTCAGCAATGTGGCAGGATATAAAATTAATGTGCAAAAATCAGTAACATTTCTATATACAAGAAATGACCTAAGTGAGGAGTCAGTTAAGAAAAAATTCTATACAAAATAGCAACTAAAAGAATCAAGTACTTAGGAATGAACTTAATTAGGGACATAAAGGACTTGTACACAGAATATTATATAGCATTGCTAAAAGAAATAAAAGATCTAAATATATGGAAAGACATTCCTCCTCATGGATAGGAAGGCTAAATATAGTTATGATGTCAATTCTCCCAAATTGATCTACAGATGCAACACATTACCAATCAAATTCCAACAACATACTTTGAAGACTTGGAAAAGATGAGTACCAAGTTCATCTAGAATGGAAAGAGACCCCAAATAGCTAAAAGCATCCTTAAAAAAAAGAACAAAGTGGGAGGATTAACACTCCCTTACTTTAAAACCTATTATAAAGCCACAGTGGCCAAAACGGCGTACTGGCACAAAGATAGAAGCATTGACCAATGGAAACAAATTGAGAGTGCAGAAATAGACCCCCAAATCTATGGTCAACTAATTTTTTACAAGGCCCCCAAATCTTCTGACTGGGACAAAATAGTCTTTTCAATAATTGAGCATGGAAGAACTGGATATTAATAGCCAAAAGAATGAAAGAGGGCCCCGATCTTATACCCTACACAAAAATTAACTCAAAGTGGATCAAGCACCTAAATATTAGAACTACCACCATAAAGCTTCTCAAAGAAAATGTAGGGAAACATCTTCAAGACCTAGTAATAGGAGGTAGCTTCCTAAACTTTACAGCCAAAGCACAAGCAACAACAACAACAACCACAAAAAAGATAAATGCTAACTCCTCAAAATCAAATGCTTCTGCACCTCAAAAGACTTTGTGAAAAAGGTGACGAGGCAGCCAACTCAAGGAGAGAAAATATTTGGAAATCACAAATTGGACAAAGGTTGAATTCCTATATATTCAAAGAAATCATACAACTCAACAAAAAAAGAACAAACAATCCAGTTATAGAATGGGCCAAAGATACGAATAGGCATTTTTCTGAAGAGCAAATACAGATGGTGCAAAAGAACATGAAGAAATGCTCATTTTCATTGGCTAAATGGGAAATAGAGATCGAGACTACAATGAGCTACTGCCTCACCCCTATAAGAATAACTGCTATTAAACAAACAGGAAACTATAAATGTTGGAGAGGATGTGGAGAAACTGGAATATGTATGCATTGCTGGTGGGAATGTATAGTGGTGCAGCCACTATGGAGGACTGTTTGGCAGTTCCTTAGGAAATTAAATATTGTGTTGCCCTATGGCCCATCAATAGTGCTACTGGTATATACCCAGAAGAGCTGAAAGCAAGGACACAAACAGACATTTACACACTGATGTTTATAGCAGCATTATTCACAATCAGCAAAAGATGGAAACAAACCAAATGCCCATCAACAGACGAGTGGATCAACAAAATGTGGTATATACATATGATGGAATATTATGCAGCAGTAAGGTAAAATGACATCCTGAAGAATATGACAAGATGGATGAAATTTGAGGGCATAATGCTGAGTGAAATTAGCTAGACAGAAAAGGATAGATACTGTATGATTCCATTTTTATGACCAGCATAAAGAGATAATCAGAGGCTTATAATACAGAATATAGGAGACTTAGAGATACATAGGAGCTAGAAATGGGTGAACTGTTAGCTAATGAGGTTGAACTCCAGGGTAAGGGAATAGATAGGAGTGAAGGTGATCCTCTAGTGGGTCTATAAATAATATTACCATATTGAGGATGAATAAGATTGAAAGGGTTGTAACCCCTTTCAATATCCCACTGATTAACACTAGAAATATGAATCAGTTCTTGCAAGAATTACTTCAAAGATATGATTCTTGTAAAAAAGAGTGTTTAAATCCACGGTCCTAGGGGAAAATTGCTATTGCATGCTATGGGTTAGATTCAAAAGGAAAGCATCAGCACTATCACTGCAGCAGCAGAGGTAAATAATGTGGGGAGGGACAGGAATTAAGAAAATGTTTAGATTTCCTAGTTAGTGAGGGTGTGTTTATTGGTCTTCTTTCTCCTGGGAACAATGAAATTATCTGAAATTGAGAACGTTGATGGACTGTGGACCGTGGGCACTATACATGATGCCCGATGAATGTAGGTGGCTGAAGGATGCACTTACTGAGAAGTAGTCTGGCAAACAATGGTGTATGCTTAAGAATGAAGATTGTGCTACTACAAAAAGGAAAAAAGTCGTGAGGCATTCAACAATGTGAATGAACATATGGGACATTTGGTGAGACAAAATAAGCCAGAAACAAAATAGCAAACAATGGTGACCATAGGTCACCTTTAGAAAAGGCTTATAAGAAAACAGGGCCCTAGATTAAGTCCAAAGTGGTGATTATTATTTCTGGATTTCAAAAGGCTCTTTATATTTATAATAACCTAATATATATATATTAGGTTGGGGTTAAAGTAATTCAGAACACAAGGTTAAAGAGGACAGTGTCTATATTTTAGAACCATGCATACTCTTTGTGACCAAAGGAAGATAGGTTTATTTGGTCTGGAACTGAAATTTTCTGTAGCACATAATCTGACTCAACCTATCTGTATAGCTCATTTGAACAATTGAAACACAGGGAGCCCAGAGTAAGAAAGAGGTCTTTTAATCCTGTATAGATTATTGCAATGCCTGGATAAGCTTAGAGTACATTAAACAGATAATCAAAAAGTATTGGCAAAGTCCTTTGAGGGATGGGTGAAAGAATATGTAACTATTAAACCTTACCATCAGGAAATCCCCTGATACTGTGTCAAACTTTAGGGAAAACTAAATCAATAGGCCATGCCCTGAGGCTTACTCTTGTAAAACTTATGTAGGTAGCAGAGAAGCTCAGACTACCTATAGGCATGCCTAAGAAGTACTTCTGGAGGACCTCTTTTGTTGCTCAGATGTGGCCTCACTCTCTCTAAGCCCAGCTCTGCAAGTGAAAACATTGTCCTCCCCCATATGTGGGACATGATGTCCAAGGGTGAAAATCTCCCTTGAGACATGGGAGATGACTCCCAGGGATGAATCTGGCCCTGGCACCATGGAATCAATGATTCCATCCTGATCAAAAGGGGGAAAAGAAGTGTAACTAATAAAGTATCACTGGCAGAGTGTGTTCAAATAGAGTCAAGAGGCTACTCTAGAGGTTGCTCTTAGGCAAGCTTCAGTTAGACTTTGCTACCTATTATAACCTGCCAAACCCCAACGAGGACCATTCCAGCAAATCCTTAGGAGAACCTAGGCAATATATAAGATTCCACAAGGGTTCCATGCACTAGAGTAACTTTCCAGAAACCTACAACCTCTAGATGGACCCCTTGTCCAGTTTAATCCTGAAACCTAGAGGGATCTGCCTACCTGGAACATGAGATAGTTCCATTTCCCTACCCCATATTAGTGACAGACCCTTCCAATATGAAAAAGTTAGAATGGCCATAGCCCAAACACCCCTAGAGAGAGGGATGGAAAGATCAAAGGTGATGGTGGAGTTATACAGTGAAGATAGGATTTAGCAAATGAATATGAATGCTGAATCTTTAAATTCATATCTCTTTTAGTCTCTAATATCTCAGAGCAACTAGAAGTAAAAACCTAAAATTGGAGAATTGTAACCCATGTCAAATTTTGAACATGTTCTACAACTAGTTGTGGTGCTGTGCTTTGGAATTTATTGCTTTTTTGTATAAATGTTATTTTTCACTAAAAAAAGAAAAAAGTTGTAAAAAGAGAAGAAATAGAAAATATAAAATAGCTATAATAAGAAAGTGTTTGAAACATCACTTGTCAAAATATATCCCTTCATGATAAAACACTCAAGAAGCAAGAATAAAAAGGGAACCACATAAATCTTAAAAGTAATATTTATGGAACAGCCATATCTAAAACCATATACAATGTCAAAAGATTAAAAATTTTCTTCCTAAATCTGGAATAAGACAAAGATGGCTACTTACACCACTTCCATTCATTGTCTTGAAGTTCTATCCAGAGAAAATAGCAAGAAAATGTAATAAGAAATAACCAAATTGGAAAAGAATAAGTAAAACCATCCCTAGTCACAAGTAATATAATCTTATTTATATAAAATACTACCACATCCACTGTATGTAGATAGATAGATAGGTAGATAGATAGATAGATAGATAGATAGATAGATAGATAGATAGATAGATAGATAGATAGATAGATAGATAGATAGATAGATATGTAGACATTAACAAACCAATTCATGAATGATGAAGGATAGGAGGTGAACACACACAAAAGTACAGGTGTAATTTAACACATTATCAATAGACAATTTGAATATTAAATAATAAAACAATCTTGTGTACAAATAGTATCAAAAAATAAAATATGCAGGCCTAAACCTACTTGTGGATGCATGGTGAAAATTACAAAATATCATTGAAAGAAATTATAGAAGATCCAAATAAACTTACAAAAATAATCCCCTGTTCATAGAATAGAAACAATATTGTTAAGATGCCTATAATCCTCAAAATATACATGCACATATCTTGATACACACACATGCATATATGTGTACATATATACGTGAATATATACACATATACACATTCATACATATATGTATGCATATATACACATATATACTTTAGCTCTGTTTCTTTAGTAAACCCTGATTAATAGAGATTTTGTTGACAGAAGTGGTTGTAAAGGAGAAGAATCTTTCTCCTGCTGCACGATGGGGGTCACATTTCATTCTTTTCCCATGTGACTATTCCATTATTGCAGCAACATTTGTTGAATTTTTTGGGGGGGGGTGTATGGGCTGGAAGTGCCTGGGCTGGGAATCAAACCTGGGTCTCCTGTGTGGCAGGCGAGAATTCTGCCACTGAACTACCTTTGCACCTTCAAGGAGAAGAATCTTAATCGTCAATTTCTCAGTTGGTTGTGTGGGTTTTGTAGCTGATTCTTTAATCTGATTAGACATAATTTACAAAGGGATCGATTTTGAGCATTAAAGGGAATATTGGTAGTACATGATATGATGTGACAGTGGAGGCATACAAAATATCATCATTGGCTTGTCTTAATCAGATACTTGTAAGATGTGAAGTTCTTCATAATTTAGAGCATTATGAAACTAAATGTTACAGTGAGGTTGGCTGGTTGTTCTTAAATGAGCTAATGTATGAAGAAACAGATGAGCTCAGGGCTTCAAATTCCCAGCTAAACTGCTCCATAAATGAACCAAGAGTTTCCTTTGTATACCCTGAAAGAAAACCTTATTTCCTGTATTCACAGGATTGAGATTTCAAAAATGCAAACCTAGAGTTTCATATGTCAAATGGCTGAAATACAGTACAAAATGAATTCTTACCTTGCAGAATGTCTGTTCTAAAATGTAGCATTGATTTAAAAGGAATGGAACCCTGGAAATTGGAGTGGGGATATATAAGCAAATGAGGATAAAGCTGGGACATTGAACTCTTAATTTCTGCTGAGTTTACTTTGTCAGCGGAAGCAGCCCTTGAAAGCTGCACCTGAGCAGGTTAACCCTGCTTTACTAGATGAACTGGCATTAGCCTTCTCTAAGGTGGTTGACTTGCAGGACATTGCAATAACATTACTTATTATCTTCACAACTCACCTCACCAACCTTATTTGTTTTCAGACATACTGTTAGATCCAAGCAGACCAGTAACAGGTAAGTTTCAGGAAGAAGTGCCCCAAATGCCCATGACCTCCACTCCTAACATATTTTCTCTCATGGTGTCTTCTGGGGAGTTCTCTGTGAGGAGTTGACTAAGGAATACACCACTCATAACTGGACAGCTGCAGCATCACAGTCCCTTTCTGGGACATCACTGAAAGACAATAATATGGGCAAATCCTCCCAGTGGGCAGAACATCAAAGACTGCATGTGTGTCATTTTGCTTGGAAGGAGAAAGGCTGTTCAATGTGTGCTGATTTATGTGCTGTTACACATGGTGTTTCTGGATCCCAGGTATTTGGAAGGAACATGATTAGAAAATTAGTGACAAAGAAGTCTGGAGGAGAGGTTATGTGGATAGACCTTTTTAAATAGCCAAATATGTGAAGATATTTACATACCATGTGAATGATTAACAAAGAGTAATCTCAAGAGTAAAATTTTAATAATCAGAACATCTGATGGCCTGTTCTGTGGATACCAGACAGTCTCTTTCCCCAGCCATTCCTGTCATTTCTCAATGAGCCCATGAATATAAAGTGTCCTTGGTAGAAATGAAGGAGATTATACATTGGATCAGCAATATGGTCTTCAATCATTGTTTCAATTTCCTGATGCTCAAGCAAATACCATGCAATGGGTCATCTTAAACAATGGGAATTCATTAGCTTATGGTTTTGAAGCTAAAAGAAATTCTATATTAAGCCATCATTAAAGCATGTTTTCTCACTGAAAACTGTGGTGTCCTGGGGATGGCTGCTGGCAATTCTTAGTCCTTCCCTTGTGTGCCGATCTGAATCTGTGGTGGACCCCAGAAAAGTCATGCCCTTTAATCATCATTCAGTATTGCTGGGTGGGGGCATGTTGATTGTTTCCATGAAGATGTGATACACCCAATTGTGTGTGGTAACTTTTGATTAGGTGATTTTCACGGAAGTGTGTCTTCACCCACTGAACTTGGAGTTGCATACTGGAATCCTTTAAAAGAGGAAACACTTTGGAGAGAGCCCTTTTTTGGTAAAGCCATGAGAAAACCAAAAGACGCTGCCATGTTTGCCATGTGCCCTTCCAGCTGAGAGAGAAACACTGAACGTCATCGACCTTCTTGAACCAAGTTATCTTTCCTCGCATGCCTTAAATTGGACATTTACATAGACTTCTTTTAATTGGAACATTTTCTCAGCCTTTGAACTGTAAACTAGCAACTTATTAAATTCCCCTTTTAAAATTCATTCTGTTTCTGGCATATTGCATTCTGGCAGCTAGCAAACTAGAACACCTTGTCACATTGCAAAGCACATAGTGGTGTCTCCTTTTCCTTTTTTTCACTTTCTGTTGATGTTTATCCTGTTTTGAATAGGGCATTCTCACTGTCTGAATTTCACTTTGCTTATAAAGGACTCCACTAAAAGGATTAAGACCCGTACTGAATTATATGGGTGTCATGGTTAGGTTCATGTGGTGGTACCTGTTTGTCTGGTTGGGCAAGTGGTGGCCTGTCTGTTGTGATGAGGATATTTCATAGAATTAAATCATGATCATGTCAGTTACATCCACAGCTGACTACATTTGTAATCAGCCAAAGGGGAGTGTCTTCTGTAATGAGTAATGCTTAATCTGATCACTGGAAGCCTTTTAAGGAGGATTCAGAAGAGATAGGCCCTTCCTGTCTCAGCTGGTAAGCCTGTTCTGGGGAGTTCGTCCAGACCCTTCATTGGAATCGATGACTTCACAGTCTGCCCTGCGGATTTTGGACTCTGCATTCTGCGGTCACGTGAGACACTTCATAAATTTTATATTTCCGAGTGTTCCTTGTTGATTCTATTTCTCTAGAGAACACTAACTATTACATCTTGGTACCAGGAGTGGTTCTTAAGAAACAGAATCTTAAGAATGGGTTTTTATGAATGGTTTTCTACTCTGACTGGACTCAAAGGCACTAGGGACTCTGATTCCCATAATCAGAATGACACCTCCAATCCATGGAGTGAGTTGGCAAAAGAGATAGTCAAAATATCACCATTCGATTCTCCTAATGCCTCGCTTGTACGAAGCCAGGCTCTAGGTGATAAGGTCTTTGACATATTTACAGTGTTTTGTAGAAATAAAAGTTATAGAGATGTTGGTTGGTTGTTGTCAGATACACTGACTACATAAAGGAGTGAAAAGGAAGGGCTTAAGTCTTCAAACGAGAAGCTTAAGCACCGTCTGACAGATGTAGATGTTTCTATGAGTATCCTGAAGGAAAATCTTATTTCCTGTAGCTGTGGACTTAAGATCTCTGAAAATCAGACTCAGAACCTTATTGTTAAAGTAGCAACCTTACAATGTAAACTGAAATCTCAATCTTGGATGATGTCTGCCATTAAAGTGAGGGCATTGATTGGAAAGGTGTGGGACCCTGAAAAATGGAATTGTGACATATAGGTTGATAATGATGTCAGGGATGAGGTTGAAACCCTAGGTCATGCTGAGCCCTCACTAGATAACCCTGTAATAGTTTTCCCTGAGGACATAACTGCCCCACCTCCAACCTGCCTTGAGGGGTTGTCCACCCAACCTTCTCCTGAAGAGATCGGCCCTAGATGATTAAGCCTGTTTCACCAGATGAAACTGCAAATGAAGGCCCTGAAGCAAATGGCTTGGAAGATATCTCTAATTCTTTCATGACCCACCCCCACCACCCCTCATTTCTTCCAGGCCCATAACTAGACTAAAGTCCCAACAGGCCCTTCAATGTGAGGTACAAAGTATCACACATGAAAAGGTACATTATACTCCAAAAGAATTGTGTGAGTTTTCCAATTTTTTTTTTAATTTGCATATGGGCAGGAGGCACCAGGGATCAAACTCCAGACCTCCAGCATGGCAGGTCAGAGCTCTGCCCGCTGAGCCACGGCAGCCCCCCAGAGTTTTCCAATTTATATAGACAGAAATCATGGGAATATTTGTGGCAATGGATTTTAAGGGTGTGGGATAATGGTGGGAGGAATATAAGGCTGGATCAGGCTGAATTTATTGATATGGGCCCACTAAGCAGAGATTCTGCATTCAATGTTATAGCTCAAGGGGTTAGAAAAGGTATTAAGAGTTTGTTTGGATGGTTGGTTGAAACATGGACCAAAAGGTGGCCAACATTACCTGTGGTTGAAATGCCAGAACTACCCTGGTATAATGTAGATGAAGGGATCCAGAGGCTTAGAGAGATTGGAATGTTAGAGTGAATTTATCATACAAAGTCTGCTCTTACACCCCAGGAATGTCCGGAGGATGCACCTTTTACCAGAACAGTGAGAAATAAATTTGTGAGCCTAGCACCGTCATCCTTGAAGAGCTCTGTGGTTGCACTTCTTTGTAGGTCAGATATTATTGCAAGAACTGCTGCCACTGAGCTGGAATCCTTAAACACAATGGGGATGATGGGACCCTGTGCTGGCAGAAGCCAGGCGGCAGTACTTAATCGCCAAAGACAGGGTAGACATGGCTATCATAATAGACAGCAAACTCAAAGCAGGAGTCAAAATTATATGACTCGCAGAGATTTGTGGCATTGTCTAGTAAATCATGGGGTACCTAGAAATACAATAGAAGGGCAGTCTACTAAATTCTTGTTCAAGCTGTATAAACAAAAGAGTTCCAGGTCAAGTGAATAGAAGTCTAACCTGAATTACAAAAACACAGAGTCACGGCCCCTTAATCAATTTACATACTTGAAACAGTTTACAGACCCAGAGCCCCTTGAAGGAAAGGGAGGCAAGGTCCCTGTTGGGTGAGAACCGTGTTACACTGCCACAAATTTATACGTTAATCTTCCTCTAAGCTTTCCCCAAGGAGACCAATGGCCTTTTACCAGGGTAACTGTGCATTGGGGAAAAAGAAATGATCAGATATTTCGGGGATTATTAGACACTGGTTCAGAAGTGACATTAAAATTCCAGGGGACCCAAAATGTCACTCTAGTCCACCAGTCAGAATGGGGCTTATGGAGGCCAGGTGATCAATGCAGTTTTAGCTCAGGTCCATCTCACAGTGGGTCCAGTGGGCCACCGGACCCACTCTGTAGTTATTTCAACAGCTCCAGAATGTATAATTGGTATAAACATACTCAGCATCTGGCAGAATCCCCACATTGGCTCTCTAACTCATGCAGTGAGGGCTACTATGGTGGGAAAGGCCAAGTGGAAGCCACTAGAACTGCCCCTACTGAGCAAAATAGTAAATCAGAAGCAATGCCAGATTCCTGGAGGGATTGTAGAGATTACTGCTTTTCTTGAGGACTTGAAGGATGTAGGGGTAGTGATTCCCACCACATCCTCATTCAGTTCTCCTATTTGGCCTGTGCAGAAAATAGATGGGTCTTGGAGGATGACAGTGGATTATCGTAAGCACAACCAGATGGTAACTCCAATTGCAGCTGCTGTTTCAGATGTGGTATCATTGCTTCAGCAAATCAATACATCCCCTGGTACCTGGTATGCAGCGATTGATATGGCAAATGCTTTTTTCTCAAAAGTTATTAGTAAGGACCACCAGAAACAGTTTGCTTTCAGCTGGCAAGGTCAGCAATATACTTTCACTGTCCTACCTCAAGGGTATATCAACGTTCCAGCCCAATGTTATAATCTTGTCCGCAGGGAACTTGATTGTTTCTCCCTCCCACAAGACATCACTTTGATTTATTATACTGATGATACCATATTGGTTGGACCTAATGAGCAAGAAGTAGCCACTACTCTAGACTTACTGATAAGGCATTTGTGTGTCAGAGGATGGGAGATAAATCCAACAAAATTACAGGGACCTTCCACCTCAGTGAAATTTCTAGGTGTGCAGTGGTGTGGACCATGTCGAGATATCCCTTCTAAGGTGAAGGATAAGTTGCTGCATCTGAACCCCCCATGACCAAAAAACAGGCACCATGCCTAGTTGGTCTCTTTGTATTTTGGCAACAACATATTCCTCATTTGGGTGTGCTACTCTGGCCCATTTATTGAGTGACTAGGAAAGCTGTTAATTTTGAGCAGAGACCTGAACAAGAGGAGGCTCTGCGATAGGTCCAGGCTGCTGTACAAGCTGCTCTGCCACTTGGGCCATATGATTCATCAGATCCAATGGTGCTGGAAGTGTCAGTGGCAAATGAAGGGGGCTGTCTGGAGCCTTTGGCAGGCCCCTATAAGAGAACCACAATGCAGACCCTTAGGATTTTGGAACCAAGCCTTACTACCTGCTGCAGATAACTACTCTCCTTTTGAGAAACAGCTTTTGGCCTGCTACTGGACCTTAGTAGAGACTGAACACTTAACCATGGGCCACCAAGTTACTACGAGACCTGAGTTTCCTATCACGAGCTGGGTGTTATCTGACCCACCAAGCTATAAAGTTGGGTGTGTGCAGCAGCACTCTATTGTAAAATGGAAATAGTATATACGAGATAGGGTCAGAGCAGGTCCTGAAGGCACAAGTAAGTTACATGAAGAACTGACCCAAATGCCCATGGTCTCCACTCCTGCCACATTACCTTCTGTTTCCCAGACCAGAGCTATGGCCTCTTGGGGAGTTCCTTACAGTGAATTGACTGAGGAAGAGAAAACTCGGGCCTGGTTTACAGATGGTTCAGCACGATATGCAGGTACCACCTGACAGTGGACAGCTGCAGCACTACAGCCCCTTTCTGGGATGTCCTTGAAGAGCAGTGGTGAGGGGAAATCCTCCCAGTGAGCAGAACTTTGAGCAGTGCAGCTGGTTGTTCATTTTTCTTGGAAGGAAAACTGACCAGAGGTGCATTTGTATACTGACTCATGGGCTGTTTATAATGGTTTGGCTGGATGGTGAGGGACTTGGAAAGACCATAATTGGAAAATATGTGACAAAGAGGTCTAGGAAAGAAGTATGTGGATAGACCTTTCTGAGTGGGCTAAAAAATGAACATATTTGTGTCCCATGTGAATGTGCACCAGAGGGTGACTTCAGCAGAGAAAGGTTTTAATAATCAAGTGGATAAGATGATCCATTCTGTGGATACCAGTCAGCTTCTTTCCCCAGCAACTCCTGTCATTGTCCAACGGGCTTATGAACAAAGTGGTCATGATGGTAGGGATGGAGGTTATGCATGGGCTCAACAACATGGGCTTCCACTCACAAAGGCTGACTTGGCTACAGCCCCTGCTGAGTGCCCAATCTGTCAGCAGCAGAGACCCATACTCAGCCCCCAATATGGCACCATTCCCCGAGGTGACCAGCCAGCTACATGGTGGCAGGTTGATTACATTGGACCATTCCCTTCATGGAAGGGGCAGCGATTTGTTCTAACTGGAATAGACACATACTCTGTATATGGGCTTCCTTTCCATACACACAATGCTTCTGCCAAAACTACCATCCATGGGCGTTATCCATCATCATGGTATTCCACATAGCATTGCTTCTAGTCAATGAACACACTACACAGCAAATGAAGTGCGGGAATGAGCACATGCTCATGGAATTCTATGGTCTTACCATGTTTCCCATCATCCAGAAGCACCTGGATTAATAGAATGGTGGAATGCCTTTTGAAAACTCCATTACAGTGCCAACTAGGTGGCAGTACCTTGAAGGGCTGGGTAATGTTCTCCAGGAAGCTGTATATGCTCTGAATCAGCGTCCGCTGTATGGTGCTGTTTCTCCCATTGCAAAGATTCATGGGTCCAGGAACCAAGGGGTGGAAATGGGTGTGGTACCACTCACTATTACCCCTAGTGATCCACTAGGAAAATTTTTGCTTCCTCTCCCTTCGGCCCTGAGATCTGCTGGTCTACAGGTTTTAGTTCCTAAATGGGGAGTGTTTCCTCTAGGAGAAGCAACAATGATTCCATTGAACTGGAATCTAAGACTGCCACCTGGTCACTTTGGGCTACTTATGCCACTGAATCAACAAGCCAAGAAGGGGATTACATTATTGTCTGGGGTGATAGACCCTGACTATAAGGGGTAAGTAGGACTTCAACTATATAACGGGGTAAAGAAGTCTTTTCTTGTAATATAGGTGGGTCCCCTAGGGGGTCTTTTAGTACTACCATGCCCTGTGATTAAAATCAATGGCAAACTGCCATAACCCAATCCAGGCAGGACTACCAATGGGTCTGAAACTTCAGGAATGAATGCTTGGGTCACCCCACCAGGTAAAGAACCACGGCCAGCTGAAGTGTTTGCTGAGGGTAAAGGGAACATGCACTGGGTAGTGGAGGAAGGTAGTGATAAATACGAACATCGACTACGTGATCAGTTACAGAAACAAGGACTGTAATGCTGTTTTGTTCATGTTATACTTTTTAAGTTATAAGATATCAAGTTTAAGAATGAATATTACCCAAGGATTTGTACCCTATTCTGGAGAGATTTAATGTGTTTCCAGTTATATGCAGGACAGTTGAGTATTGTTAGGTGAAAGAAGAAATGTGCGTGTTGCTTTTTTTATTTAGAAATTTGGTATGGTTTAAGGTGGTATGTATAGCTGCCAATTTGACAAGGGGAGGACTGTCATGGTTAGGTTCATGTGTCAACTTGGCCAAGTGGTGGTACCTGTTTGTCTGGTTGGGAAAGTGGTGGCCTGTCTTTTGCAATGAGGATATTTCATAGAATTAAATCATGATAATGTCAGCTATATCTACAGCTGATTCCATTTATAATCAGCCAAAGGGGCGTGTCTTCTGCAATGAGTAATGCTTTATCTGATCACTGGAAATCTTTTAAGGAGGTTCAGAAGAGACAGGCCCTTCCTGTCTCAGCTGGTGAGCCTCTTCTGTGGAGTTCATCCAGACCCCCCATTGGAATCGTCAGCTTCACAGCCTGCCCTGCGGATTTTGGACCCTGCGTTCCCACGGTCACATGAGACACTTTTATAAATTTTACATTTGCGAGTGTTCCCTGTTGATTCTGTTTCTCTAGAGAACCCTAACTAATACAATGGGCAACACATTAACTGAGATAATCTCATCAAAAGGTGCTATATACAATGGGTTTACACCCACAGGAATGGATTAGATTGAATTACACTTTTCTGGGGCATACATACACCTTCAAACCACCACTGTCACCAAGGCCAACACAGCTATAACCCCTGCTCGTGCCTAATATGTCAACTGAATTGACCACCTCTGAGCCTCTCATATGGCATCTTTACTTGGGATTATCAGCCTGTGACTTGTTGGCATCTTGATTACTTTGGACAACTACTAAAGTGGAAGGAGAAGCATTATCTTCTTACTGGAGTAGAAAATTATACCGAGTATGGATTTGGCTTGACTGCATTAAATGTTTCTGTCAAAAGTGCTATCCATGGGCTTACCAAATGCCTTAATCACCTTCCTGATATTTTGCACAGTGTTGGTGCTCATCAGCAAACTCACTTAACATCCAATGGAGTCGTACTCTGGAATTTAATGGTCTTACCATGTTCCCATCATCTTGAAGCAGCTGGATTGATAGAAAAGTGGAATGGCCATTTAATGACTCGATTATTTGGGTGGTAATAACTAGCAGGGCTAGCGCAGTGTTTTCAAGGATGCTACAGATTTCAGAATCAGTACTTCAACAGTGATTCACAGGAATTTCCATCCTACTGCCTGTCTTATGGAATTGACATGTCAGCACCCATAAACTCTTAACATATATGTATATACCCTGTTGGTTCTGTTTCTCTGGAAAACCCGACTAATACAGGGGATAATTGCAGCTATCACTCCTTCATCCACACTACAGAACAGCAGCACACACTCTGTCTGTTACATCCATTTTCCTCCAGGTTGAATTTCTGCCTGTCTAGCTCAGAAATAAAGATGCAGTTACAGGTCTAGCAAATTTTCCATAGTAAGCTATTGAAAATATATGCAGACATAGAGCATTTTGGGGTGATTTGAAAGAAATTGTTTTCAATGTCACTTAGAACAACTGAATTATTTCCCTCAAAGTCTTCTGCCTTACTCACTCTCTCCATTCAGTTTACAATGAATGGATTAGACGTGGATTTGTAGATGGCCATATTGTTTTTGAAAGCAGAGTGAAAATATGTCATGTTTGAGAGTCTGTTATAGTTTTACTTTTCATTATGTCTCATCTATAGACCCATCCTTACTCAATTCCAACCTCATTTTCTTCTCTCAGTTTCCAGAATATAACCAGATCTTTCTTTACTTGGACCTTCATTTTGTGCCCGCAGCAGCCCTTCTCCACCTACCCTCCTCCTACACACACACGAGTCATTGCTGGCTGCTGCTCATTCTTCAAAGCTCAATTTCCTGTCACCTCCTCAGAGAGCTGTCCCTAGTCCCCATGTACATGTCCTCTGTCCTCTTTATTCTGCTCCATCCTTAGCTTGTTTCCTTTAGAGTTTGCCTCTAGAAACTTTCATTGTAGTGTTGCCGGCTGATCTTTTATCCACCTCCATCAAGTATAAGGAAGGCTCTGGAAGAGCAGAGAACAGACGCATGGTTCATTTTATACACTTTGACCCCAGCCATATTCTTCTTAACTTCAATACTTATGGGAGGAAATAAAAAAAAATCTCTCTCTTGCACATTATTGTCCTAAATGGCCTCTTCCTCTTATGCTGTGAAAATATATATATAGTACATGAATCCTGTAATATTGAGAATGATGTAGTCACAGAGATGAAAATCTTTTCCAAAAATTTCCTATATTTAATAGTTTTTTGCTTTCCATATTTTGTACTTTTTAATTTACAATTTAGACGTTATGATCAACAATGCATGACTGTATCACAATTTGCTTCAGTATTTACATGTTGAAGAACATTTGAGGTCAGAAGAGCTCTTTACTTCCCTTTCATAACAGATGGAGAACGTAGTGCCAAGACCATTGAAATAACTTGTGCAAAGAAGTCACCTTCAATGCTGCCACCTCAACTCCAGGTGCTGAGATGAACAGTTTGCCAGAAGAGAGGAGCCTCAGTTTCATGGCTGGCCCAAGCACTGGAATATCCTTAACACTCAGCATGGAAAAGGATGCCTACCTTTTCAACCTTGGGGTGTCAGGAGGAGACCCAGCAGACCTAGGCTTGCCTGAGCCCACTTTCAGACCTTATAGACTGATGAAGCCTAACCAGTGCTGCCATCTGCTGGTTTTCAGGTAAAATTGCCTTCTTCACTGCTTCAGACATAATGCCCTTTATCTTGAACCTCTCACAATTCAGAACATTTCCCCAGAGTAAGATATTTTTGAAAACTGCTGGTACATTTTTTCTAAATTCTCTTCCTCTCTCTCTCCCCCCCACCATTGTGAATCAATAGAGAGTAAGTTGCAGATAGCAAGACATTCAATTTCTAAATATTTCAGCATTTTCCAAAGTACAAGGTCATTTTCCTCCAAAACCAATACAATTAATGTGAGTGAAATACTGCTGTCTAATCCACAGCTGATAATCAAATCTCCATTTTAGCTTTGTTTAAAATCAATGAATGAATCAAGATTCATGTATGTGAGTATTTCACTTCCGGACCAAGATGGCAGCTTAGCAATGTGTGCATTTTAGTTCGTCTTCCAGAACAACTACTAAATAACCAGAAAAAGTACAGAATAGCTCCTGGGGCCATGTCAGTGACTGGACGCACAGGGTATCACAGTCTGGATCAGCTGTACCAGCTGTGAGCCCCCCCAGAACCGTGAGTTCCCCCAAGCCATGGAGGCAGACCCCCATCCCCCAGACGTGGCTTCCCAGAGGGGAAAGGAAAGAGACTTTACCAGCAGCAGTGACTGAGTGCAACCAAATGCCAATTGTGGAATTAATTAACAAATTCTGACTACTGAAAATAGGCCCTCAGCTCAGGTGAACCTGTTCAAAGCAGAGGTCGCTCATTTTTGCCCCAGCACCAAGGGGCAGGGTTGACGGAAAAAGAAAAAAAAAGAAACAGAGGGTTTTTTGGCTGGGTTTCTACAGAGACTTGACTGCCTTTGGATAAAGTGGCAGGACTTCTCAGGCTGCAACTGCCCCAGGCTTAGGCAGAAACAAGATCATTTGAGGGCTTGTCTGGAGCCTGTGCCTTCCCCAGGTGAGGGGTGAAGTCCAACTCAGGTGGAATCCCTCCCTCAAGGAATTCAGACACCAGGTCTTGGTAATTTGAAGCCATTAAAACCAGCCAACAACCTCTCCTTCATCTCCACCATGCCTCCAGCAGGGAGAGTCTGCCAAAGTTAAAGGTACCACATCATCTTATGATGGCAGGACCTGCAGGCCACATACTGGGGGGCAGAATAAGAAAAACAGAGTCCAGAGACCTCACAGGAAAGTCTTTCAACCTGCTGGGTCTCACCCTCAGGGAAAACTGATGCAGGTGACTCTTTCCTCCTGATAGGAGACCAGTTCAGTCTGGGAAAATCCGGCTGGGGTCTATAATACCTAAGTAGACCCTCCTAAGTGTGTGTGGGGGAAAGGTACCATACAAGCAGGGCAAGAAACAAGAAAACAAGAACTGAAAAATTCTCCTCTGTTAAACAAAACCTAAGCTAGAGGTCCAGAAAAAGCTGAATTGAATGTCAGCGTACAGATACACAACAAATTCATCCAGCAAGAAAATCCTAGGTAAAAGAAGTGAAAGCAATCTCCAGAATAAACTAATTAAGGTAATTAAATGCCTAGATGTGAGCAAAAAAATAACAAATCACACTAGGAAAATTGAAACTATGGCCCAGTCAAAGGAACAAACCAACAATTCAAATGAGATATGGGAACTGAAACAATCAATTCAGAATATATGAACAGACATGGAAAACCTCATCAAATACCAAATCAATGAATTGAGGGAGGATATAAAGAAAGCAAGGAATGAACAAAAAGAAAAAATCGACAGTCTGGAAAAACAAATCACAGAACTTATGGGAATGAAAGGAACGGTAGAAGAGATGAAAAAAACCAATGGAATCCTACAATGGTAGATTTCGAGAGGCAGATAATAGGATTGGTGAACTGGAGGACAGAACATCTGAAATCCGACAAGAAAAAAGAAAATATAGGGGGAAAAATGGAAAGATATGAACAGGGACTCAGGGAATTGAATGACAATATGAAGCGCACAAATATACATGTTGTGGGTGTCCCAGAAGGAGAACAGAAGGGAAAAGGAGAAGAAAAACTAATGGAGGAAATTATCACTGAAAATTTCCCAACTCTTATGAAAGACTTAAAATTACAGATCCAAGAAGTGCAGCGTACCCCAAAGAGAATAGATCCAAATAGACGTACTCCAAGACATTTACTAATCAGAATGTCAGAGGTCAAAGAGAAAGAGAGGATCTTGAAAGCAGCAAGAGAAAAGCAATCCATCGCATACAAGGGAAGCCCAATAAGACTATGTGTAGATTTCTCAGCAGAAACCATGGAGGCAAGAAGACAGTGGGATGATATATTTAAATTATTAAAAGAGAAAAACTGCCAACCAAGAATTCTATATCCAGCAAAATTGTCCTTCAAAAATGAGGGTGAAATTAAAACATTTTCAAACGAAAAATCACTGAGAATTTATGACCAAGAGACCAGCTCTGCAAGAAATACTAAAGGGAGCATTAGAGACAGATACAAAAAGACAGAAGAGAGAGGTGTGGAGAAGAGTGTAGAAAGGAAGACTATGAGTAAAGGTAAAAGGAAGGAAAATTAGATATGGCATATAAAATCCAAAAGGCAAAATGGTAGAAGTAAGTACTACCTGTGCAGTAATAACACTAAATGTTAATGGATTAAACTCCCCAATCAAAAGACATAGACTGGAAGAATGGACTAAAAAACAGGACCCATCTATATGCTGTCTCTACTCAGAGGACATGAAGGCAAGGACAGAAATGGACATTTGCACACCAACGTTTATAGCAGCATTATTTACAATTACCAAGAGATGGAAACATGTCCATCAACAGACTAAACAAACTGTGGCATATACATACGATGGAACATTATGCAGCTGTAAGACAGAATAAAGTTATGAAATAAGTAACGACATGGATGAACCTTAAGGACATTATGCTGAGTGAGATTAACCAAAAACAAAAGGGCAAATACTATATGGTCTCACTGATATGAACTGACATTAGTGAATAAACTTGGAATATTTTGTTGGTAACAGAGACCATCAGGAGATAGAAATAGGGTAAGATACTGGGTGTTCTAGTTTGCTAGCTGCTGGAATGCAATATACCAGAAACGGAATGGCCTTTAAAAGGGGAATTTAATAAGTTTCTAGTTTCTTGTTCTAAGGCTGGGAAAATGTCCCAATCAAGTCTATAGAAATGTCCAATCAAAGGCATCCAGGGAAAGATACCTTGGTTCAAGAAGGCCGATGAAGTTCAGGGTTTCTCTCTCTAGTGAGAAGGCACGTGGTGAACACAGTCAGGGCTTCTCTCTCAGCTGGAAGGGCACATGGCGAATACGGCATCATCTGCTAACTTTCTCTCCTGGCTTCTGGTTTCAAGAAGCTCCCCGGGAGGCGTCTTCCTTCCTTATCTCCAAAGGTCGCTGGCTGGTGGACTCTCTGCTTCGTAGTGCCACTCTCTCTGAATCTCTCATTCTCCAAAATGTTTCCTCTTTTATAGGACTTCAGAAACTAATCAAGACCCACTCAAATGGGTGGAGACATGTCATCCCTTAATCCAGTTTAACAACCATTCTTAACTAAATCACATCAACCAGGGAGATGAT